>NW_011626988.1:1783272-1909034 GCF_000204515.1 Acromyrmex echinatior
GAATAGATAAAGGTTCTAATATATAATATATCAATCTCTAATGCGTTTTTCTTTATATCTGTTATATTGAATAATTTCATACTTCTCTCTAATTTAAACGTTTTTATATATATATATATAAAAATTAATAAATACGAGCTTTTAAATATAAAATAGTATTAAATTCATTTTATACTTTTAATAATAATTAATATAATTTTAATAATGATACCTTATCTGTAAAGATTGCTAAGCAAATAATTTAATTTATTAAATAACAATTAGTATTTTTTTAATAAGAAAATGCCTATTGTATCTGATTGTACTAATTAATAAGGCTCGATATAGATACATAAACCTATAATATTATTATATGTACATGCATCTGTGAGGTAAAATAAACATGATACATTATACCTTTATTTAGGTAAACAAAGAAATATCAATATTGATCCGACGGAAAATAACTTTAGACCCTGTCTTTTACTATATTCCATATTCTAGACATATGACAAATTGAGGGCGGCAAAGCGGCGAGTATGTGTAATGGAGATGAGACAAGGCGAGACATTCTGATATTACGATGACAGCGTAACGCTTCAACACTTTGCGTTGTATGAGCGATGAGTGATGTTCACAAGGTTTGCATTAAAGTGCCTTCGATCGCACTATGCATGGTTTGATAAATGACGTACTCTACGCCTTCTTAATCAGTATATACTAAGATAACTGACTCTCATATTTTAGAAAATATCAATCGTCATTGGACGATAGAAATAAAATAGAAAATAATTATTACATACTAAATGAAAAAAAAAATACAATGATTTTAGACCATGGAAAGAACGGTTTTGCTAAAGAGTATCTAAAAATAATTTTTTATTGGATTATTAAAATAATTATGTAAGACGTTCAAACTGAATGCTTTTTGCTCATTTTGTGCTTCAATTTTCCACATAATTATTTTGTTCAATAAAATTATTATCATATCTGTATCTAACTAAATTAAATATGTATTTCAGCAAAATCGTTCTTTCCGTGTAAAATTTGTATCTTATACAGGGTGGGCCATCTATTGGTACGTTTTTGAATTTCGTCGTATGGCAACACCGAACGAGCTACAGACCCGAAATTTTGACAGTTTATTAGTCATACCGTCCGCGGCACGAAACAACATGTTTTCTCTTGAAGAGCGTTTTGAAATTTTAAAAACTTATTTTCAAAGTCAGTGCTGTGTCGCCGAAACTGTACGAATTTTGAAAAGAAATATGGGTCGTGATAGAGCACCCACCGAAGGAGCTATACGCAAATTGGTGAGGAAAGTTCGTGAGAAAGGGATGTTAGTGGATGACATTATATTACGACTGTTTTGAGTGAAATTGGCGCCGAGGTAGTCCAAAATGTCATTAATAATTGGGGTGACCGAATGGCATACTGTAAGGCCAGTAGAGGGAGCCACATGAACGAAATCGTTTTTCATTCTTGACGCGGATACTTTTAGCTTCACAACAAAAAAAAAATTAATAAAAAATATCAATGTATGCTCATTTGATCGCATTTTTAAAAACGTACCAATAGATGGCCCACCCTGTATATAATTATATCTTCCATGATTACTAACAGAAATATATAGAATATGTTATTATCTTCTTAATGTTATATGCTATACTTTGATATCCCATTTTTTCAATCTTTTATTCCTATTCCATTTTTATTCACAAAATACCTATTCGCACAAACAGAGTAAAATTCACTCAAATTGTCATTACTGCATAAAATTGCATCAAAAATGCACAACCACTTGTCTGAAAAAGCCAGTACTCTTTTTTTATTTATCGTATCCAAAATGTACCGCGAATTGCATCAGTCTGCGACTTTAGAATGCAACGAGAGAAACGGTACTTTATCCTAATGCCTGGGCTACTTCGTTATTTCCGTTTACGGTCATGCTCTTCCAGGTGGTCAACCAAATTCGATTTTCTCGTTGCTTTCGACATTTTAGCTGCCCGTACTATTCGTTCCCATTTCTCGCGCTTTACCACCGACCTACCGCCATTGTACAATTACGAACGCAGCGTTGAAAAAAGGGAAAATACAATACCGAGCTGCATTTAAAAGGGGGGCGACAAAGAGCATTTCAATTAAATTTTATTTCAATTGTTTGACGTTGTATGTTGCGTCATGTGCGTCCATGAGAACATTCACTCATATGTCATTTTCCTCGAAATCATATAACTTGATACGTGAATATATGGCATGCATTTAATCTATTATCTACGCTCGTTTATGTATAATTGAAAAAAACGAAGCATAGCTTGTTCTCTCTGCGCCATCCCGTACAGCCATTCGCTATTTCAATGCGAGCATTATTGTTTATTTATATACCTCATCCACATACACACACAATAGCTGGCTGCTTGAACCACAATGGCATAATTATTTCCTATTATGAAAATCGTATTTGCATTATTATTAGACATTACTAATTCAATGCATAAAAATAATGACCGATATATTAATAATTATTACGTGAAAGATACATTACTGTAATAATACAATGTATTCCATTGAATAAAATAAAACGTTGAAAAATATTATACCCATTACGGAATAATTTCAACAATAATAATATCACCTCCAACAAATAAAGAAAGGAGCTGTTTCAGTTAAAAGCTTTTCGATCACACGTCAAAAATCATAAACCTTTTTTCGATATTGACTGTTTCCACCTCGATTTTTTTACAAGTAAATTGTCTAAATTGCACATATGTACAATTGCACACGTACAGATGTGAACAACCGATAGATTGCCACTGGAGTGACCGAAGGAAAAACGACGAAGAGATACGTGGGAAACAAAAGAGCAACGCCGTTGAGAATACACAAAGGCGCGTGTTACATGCGCGCGACCACATGATCGTTTCCCGATTCTCCTTGAACCTGCATGTCCTATCCGGGTCGGCGCACAACGCCAACAACTTTCGCGAGCAGAAAGGCATTTTCCCGGGAAACGATTTTATTATTTAATGGAAGCACTCTAAAGTCGAAGCTTTTATATAATCGACAAGTCGGGCGGTGCGATGGCGGGTCGAATCTTCGCTCGATCGAAAATTGCATACGCGACTTGCAAGGAAACGAGCACGAATTAATAAATTCCATTTGAGATTTTCTTATTTCCCTATTCTATATGCGATATTCAAAATGTATCTGTGAATTTTAAGAGATAACGAATTACGAGGGAAACGAGTATAAATTAGAAATTCTGAACGTACACGGAAAGAATGATTTTCACTGAAATTATATCTAAATTTAACTGCACACTGTGTTAAATTCATAAAGTTATACTCTCAATTTGTATTATTTTTAATATCATATCTATTACTGCTCCTATCCATGTTATTAATTTAATTAAAACAATATAGTTAAATAATTTAACTCTAGAAAATGTATTAAATTTGATTAAAAATTTATGGATACGTCAATATGAACGATGTTCGCTTTGAGATCATAGAAGTTAGAAGAAATTATAAAAGTTATCAAAGTGTCGTTTAACTCAAGGAATTGTGTTATCATTTCTCTTTTCATATCTAACAGTATATAGATACACATCTAAAAATAATTGTGTTAGACCATCGAAACAATTATGTAGGGCACTTAAGGTACATTGTTAAAATATCAAAATACTTTGCAATACTTTGGTATTACTCGAATGTCCTACATATATATATATAATTATAATAGTTTAATAAAAAATTATTTTCAGATCTGTATCTAGTAAAATTGTTTAATTCCGATCGCTTTCGCAAAATCGTTTTTTCCGTGTAGTGTAAACTTTATTCGACTCTAACGCGATTAAAAATTGTAACATCGAATCTGTACATTCTATCAAAACCAAAGATTTATCATCATTATTTCGATATAGTGTCCGAGATAGAAATAAGCATTTTATTCTAATTGTAAACACAATGAAACGCTCGCACGGAAACAAATGATATCACTATCGCTATGACTCCAAATGGAACAACAGTGAATTCTTAATGTTGCCTACAACAGAAATTAATACCTCGGCGTAATTTCGTTTGCACTTAATGAATCATGTTGAAAAGCCACGAGGTACGAGCTTTATAAAATCGCGACGCAATATGGAAACGCGGCACAAAAGACGAAGAAGTCAAGGAGGATAGTTGCGGTAAAATATTTATTACTCTCGCATAGGCGGTTCATGTATGCAAGAAGTTCTTCAAAGTTCCTCGAGTGAGCTACCATGCAAGATACAATCCCGCATGATAATACCGAAAGAAACTGGGAAGGGAACAGTGGATGGCGCGTTGTATTCGACCGTGGATGATGCGCGTCCCTTTCCTATCGTGCATCGTTTTCGTTGTTGTTTCAACTCTCTCTTCGTAACTTTGGAATTACTTATACATACAATCTGCAATCTTCGCGAGAGATCTGTCGCTGCATTCGGAACAGAAGTCCGTTTCGCAGCGAAGAGAGAATGCAATATAACGGGACTTACAAGATAAAACGTGAGTTACAACTTTTTAACGCGTAAGCGCCTCCCGTAAAATTTAGTTACGACACTATGCCTCCGTCTAAGTTTCGCGGCGATCCGTTTCTTTTTTTTTCTTTTTTATATCTTTTGTTATATACTTTAGTGTCGTTTCTTTACGATTTTTATAACAATTGCTACATACATGAAATAATATTTGAAATAATATTTTTGAATATTAGGTCATTTAAAAAGTATCCGCGGTTTTTTGTTCAATTTTTGAATGAAAAAACCGCGGATACTTTTTAAATGACTCAATATATTTTGTTAATTAACATGTATATGAAAAGGACAATTTTGTGATAATGCCCGTTTTAATATAGATTAATTTTAATCTTGGTTCAACTTACCTTTCATCTTTTTCTATTTTTGAGAATTAGAAAAGAATAAAGAATAAATTAAACCGAGATTAAAGTTAATCTACATTGGTAAAAATGGACACAAAGCGTTTAAAAATTTAGCTGGATGCAAATCTGAAAATAATTTTGTTGGAATATCAAAATTGTATTTATATATTGTCAAATTCATAATGCCAAATCATACTCAATTTAAATTATTTTTAGTCCTTTCCTCTTAGAACGCCAAAATCCAGTATATTGTTGATTTGATTAAAACAGTGGAATTCAATTTAACTCAAGAAAATGTATTAAATTTGACTGAAATTTAGTTTATTATTTGCATACGTTAATATAAACTATATTTATTTGGAAACTAACAATAGAGATTGATTTACATTTTGACACATAGAACAGTTAACGATAAAACATCATTTAACTCAAAGGATTGAGTTATACCATTGTTTTTTTCGATATACTAACAGTGTGAAACATTAAAATTGATTAGTAGAATGTCAAAATTTTTTATAGCATTGTCATTCTAGATAATTATTTTGATAATCCAAAAAAATTATTTTCAAATCTGCACCCTGCTAAATTTGTGAATTAAATTCCATCAAAATCATTTCGCGAAACATAGAATGTTTCAGTCATTTAAAATATTTTGACAGCTCTCCAATAGCCAGCTCGAAGCCAGATATTCACTTATAATTCTAACTCTTAAATAACCTCACGTGACATCGATGTTTTTATATTTCAACTCAAATTAATTTCCAATAAGATACATTAAACTTTCCAGGATATATTTCGCAGTATTCGTGGGATACCCTGTATATACAAGTCGCGAAAAGATGAAAAAGTCTGTTCTCCCGTTATTGTTTAATCGCCATTCCGTCATTTATCACCGAGCATTTATCTGAATAAAAAGTTGAAAGGTCTCGCGCGAGATTCCGAATTTGGCGCAATTTTCAGATCGTTAGCCATGCGAAAGGTCGAAATAAAATACTGTTCTCGCTGGCCGGTCAGCGGAAATGCGTCGAGAATAATTAAGCATCCATCAAACCGCTGTCGCGTGCGCCGAATGCTGCGCAGTAGCGAATCCTTACAAATAAATACATAATTATGCGGGCAAGCGTGATAAATGGATTTACTCACCAGTCCGTGTCGGTGCAATCGACGATCCGCTGCCGGCCGTTCTCGCTCCATCGATGTCAAACGCCACGGCTCCAAGTTGCACGCCGTATCAATTTCGCCATAGGGACGCTCACTCGCGTACACGAATGTCCGGAAAAAAACGCGGACTAATCACGATCACCCGATATAGTCCCGATACTCCATTCGACACACCCGTCACTCGCGTGTGAATTCACTCGCTTCGAAATGGTACGCGGTGCGCGCGAGTATCTGTATAGTTTATACGGCGAGAGAGACTCGACGCGCCGAGAGTGGCAACGACAAAATGGCGTCCGTTCGGAGAATCGAAACCGATCTGAACCGTGGTGCGAATCGACGCGAAACGATCGCGCAAACGCACATCGCGAGTCGCGACTCGAGTACCCGTAACGGCAGTAACGGCCGTAACGTAAAGCGGCTAAATTACTCCATACGCACTTCGGTGCGATAGCCAACCGACACACTTCCATTGCTCGGCACTATTGATACGCGCTATCGATCACCCGCGCGATACATCTCGAATGACATGAAGTGCGCACCGCTACAACTCGCGAGTCGGAGTCGAACGGCAAACAAATGAATAACGTATTTCGCAGCTCGAACGTGAATGCCATGATCGATCATAACAGCGCGCACTCGTTAGTAAGCTCGATACTTTTCTTCGTAATTTCCCAAATTTACGCACGCTCTCTTTCGTCGGATATATAAAAGCGCGAATACAAATTCACAATTGCGACGCGCCGCGCCGCGCCGCGCCACGACACGAAGTGAGTTCTAAATGTCCAGATGGCGCGACGGTCGCGCCTAAGCAGGGGGATGCGTTCAGGAATTATGCCAGAAAGTGCATTCTACTTTGGGTGCGTTCGGGGAGACGCTATTAGCGCTATTTGTATCATTCTATCCTTGGATGCGTTCCATTTTGTGCTCAATTCCATTTGCGCTTGTAAGCATCATTTGTCCTTAGAATCGATTCTATATCTTAAAACGAGGTGAAAATTAACAAATTTTTTACGCATTGATTAATAAAATTATAATTATTCTAATAAATTTTCACTTTTAATTATTTTATTAAAAAATTTAATTCTCACTTTAATTATTCTAATAAAAATTTACTTTTGTAATTGTTACCTTGTTTCAAAAATATCAAAACAATTCTCTTGTTTAATATTTGATAGCTATAGTAAGAATAACAATCGCTTAGTGAAAGCATTATGATTAAATTAGTATTACTAATAAACAATTAGATATAAAATAATTATTTATTGAGTTTTAACCAATTTCGTAACTTTTATGCCATAACTTTCGTGTTTAGGTTAAATATACAGTATAAATTGCGGATAAAACGTAATGGGAATCAGACTAAAAATTTTTGAAAATTATAATGCAATAATTCTATGCCAAAAAAGACTGAAGACAACAGTCACCCAAACATGATTGAGCATCACTCGATTTTCAGACTTTCGTTTTCTGTTTGGCATCGCTTGTGGACAAGATCAAACTGATCTCCAATACATTCAAAATCAAGTTTGCTGTATGACTGACTTATACTAATGTAATAATCGCATTCCATATTCGCGGAAAAATGAAATAAAAATCGTTCGCGAAAGATTTCGAGTTAAAGCGTTGAGGTATTCAATCTCAATTACAATCTCAGAATCTGTATCAAATATTTACTTCAATCGGGGGGTAAGGGATTCAACTCGGACAAAAGGGCTTGTTAAAACGAGATTATCCGATATATACATATATACTGAATCGTCATTTGCGCACTATTACGTATATATAAGGCATTATCTCTTCTTTCGACATTCCATCTACGATCCCTTCCTTCTTTCATCCTTTGCCAACTGTCACCGCGAATAGTCTCTTTATTTTGTCGTTCTCTTTTCCCGCGTTGCTACGCAGTCGCGAAGTTAGACGAAACTCGTTATCGGATAGAACGGGCGATTACCGCCTCGTCTCGAGTTGAAGCTCGACTTTTAACGCGATTATACGTCGCTGAAAGGCTAAATTGCACGGCGCAACGAGAGTTAACGCCCGCGAAAACTGCAAATTCAAGCGATGCGCCCTGAAGAGGAGCGGCGAAAAATAATCAGCAGAACGACGCGAATCGCGAAAAAAATGTCGTGCTCTCTCTCTTCTTATATAGTTTAGCTTTCAATCATGATACCGGGAAGAATTCTGCGACAAAGTGAAATTTACAGAGCAGCGAAAATACGCTAGTTTGCTGATGTTAAAACAAACAGATCTTTTTATAGTCCAGATTGTTGTTCAGACGAATAATATTTCTAATTAAGTAAGACAATTCCTATATTCGGTCAAAGATCTTAGTGCTAAATAGTGCGCCAAAATCTTTCTCGATCTTGAAACACGATTATAAGAATAGAAGAACCCGAGTATAGTTATATCTCTCACTTATTAAATTCATAAACAATTTAATAATTTTTTATGCTCATAATTAAGCATTTTTATAAGAATATTAATAATTAGATGTTAATGAGAATCTTAAATCTATAAATATTTCAATATATAGTATTTTAATACATTACATACTTCACATTTACATCAATGGCACGAATATTCTCTTTATGGCTGGGATTCATAGTCCGGCACAACGTACATATCTAAAAGACATCATAAAAACATCTATAAAGACGTCTTTTGAAACACACTACATGTCTGAAAGTTATGTAAAAGATATCATAAAGAAGTTTTCTATATAGATGTATCTGGAAATCCGTTTCTATTATATTTCAAGACCGTCTTAAGTAATATTTAAAATGCTAATATGACTGTGATTACGGCTTATCAAACAGACAGTACTTAAGACTGTACTTAAAACAGACTTAAATATAAGAACTGGCTAAATGAAAATCGTTCTTCAAGTCTTGAAACATTCAAAAAAATAAAGTAAGTAGAGAAAAAAGACGGCGACAAATAAGGAACATAGTGAAGCCAATACAAAGCAAACGTTCCGAAAAATTCCTCGTGTTTCATAAAACTGTTCTCGTAGCTCTGCGTGTTTTATACAACTCTGTGCCGCAAATAGACTGAAGAAAAACTAAAGGCAGAAACAAAAAAGGTAAACGGAAGCCTGATAGGTCGAGTCAATCGTTCACCTGTTCAACCAATCGCACACCTGTACTCGTTCTCCACGAAGCTAAACCAATCGGACCCCCGTACGTCTCGTTGTTTGGTCAGTTTACGAGCTCCCGCACTCTACGGATATCGATTACCGATCGCCTCAGCGGCTATCGCTTCCTCCTAATACTGAAAAATGGACCAAAGCCTTTGCGCGAGATCGCCCGCGAAGGAAAGCGAGCGCAAAGCGCGGCTATCGCCGTGGAATTCTCTCGACGCGCCCGACGAGAGATCCGATGGAGGACTTCAGGAAGAATGCTCAAAGTTTCCGCCCGCTTCCGGTCCGCCGGCTTTCGTTGATGGCTGCAATTAGACCTCTAGCCATTCTTTTGTAGCACACACGCTCACACAACGTACTGCACCGAAGATCGACCGCCACCAGAAAAGTAGCCCATGAGCGAGAATATCCTTTCTAATTGAAAGCGACCTTAAATTTTGGAAAAGTTAATGAATTAGAAGAACGACTGTAGAATGGACGCGTCCGTTTTTCTCCGTTTTTCTCACGTCGAAAGCTTTCAGTTTAACATTACGTCCTGAAGTAATATAACGGATGGAATTTCAGTATTAATTATACGGTCGAATATGTTACCGACAGTAATCGATCATTGTTAAAATTTTAATTGCTCAGTATGAAAATTTCTCGAGAAATTTATTCTATCCATACAATACGGAAATAATTATTTTTAATTAGAACGAAATTAATTTTTAATTAATTATGATATTACATAAATTATTAAAGTTGATTATAAATTAAAGTTAATTATAAATTAATTTTAATAAAGCTATCATCACGATAATAAAATTGAATTTATAACTCAAAGATTACGGCTATTATTCTTATTCTGTTTTATACGAGATCTGTTCAGACAATAGTTACGGTTGTATTATTTATTTGTCCTCAATTTAATTAATATTTCTGGATTTTTCATTAAACTCGAACGAAAGTATACATTCAAATATTAAGAGAAATTACTTAAAAGACACTGTAAATTATAATATTTTCAAGTTTATAGTGTTTATAATTATACATGTATTTCACTGACAAAGGCTTTATAGCTTTACCTATTCCAAATTCCCTCTTTACGTTTCGTCTTTCCCTTTTGAATCGTTATAACAGATACCCTATTCCTATTCAGCGGTTCATTGTGAGGAACATATTGTCTTATCGAGCACAGAACAGTTACAAAGTCCAATGCCTCATGGTAGCTATTCCGCTCGAAGCAATTCCGCTTAAGATACCATATAACAAAGGTCTGTTTATACTCGAAATATCGCGACAAATTTTCGTCGAGCGATCACTTTGTATCGGACGAAAGGGTAAGAAAAGCGAGAAAGATCTCGTGTAGAACAATTGTAGAATTTTGTCGTGAATCTATTGTAAAAATTACATGACAGATTTTTGCGTGCGATCTCTCAATGACGAGCGATTTCCGGTAACTTCCCATTATTGATTATGTAACTTCCATTCTCTTGGAACTATATTATTCCGATAAATAATCTCTTGCATGCTGCATAAATATTTGTAACTTATAATTCATATGTTTAATTTGATGGATAACGTTTGTCTTTAGCACTTGCATTATTTGTCACGTCATAATTTAACATATTTATTACATACTTAATTACTAACATGAAATTATATACATTTAAATTGCACACTCAAACAAATTGCTCGACATTATACAGAATTTCCAAAGAAAAATAAAAAAGTAAAACTTTTAAATCGCAAATAATAGTATATGTATATTATAATGCAAATTGCAATTTTTAAATCTAATATTGTTTCGTATATTAATGTTACATTAATTTCTTATTATTTGCATAATAAATTGTTTGAAATGTGTGAGTAATTTTACAAACAAAAAATTTCAAGAAAATTATGTTATATCTATAATTATATCTAATATTGCAACTCTATGCTAATTGTAAGAGAGAGAATTAATGCTTAAATGTTTTATTAATTCTATAATACTAATCTTAAGTCAGCGGCAACATACAATGCTTATTTTTCTGTTGGATTGCTAGCTGGATTCTAATCTTGCCACCGTATTGGATACGGCGGTACTGATGATGCCAGTAAATATGATGGCAAGACTCTAATCCAATTCAGCAAGAAAACAAGCATATGTTGCTGGCTTAGTACTATTAAAGAATTATGATATTACATTTGTAATAAATTTTCTGTTTTTTCTCCTGAAAATTAATTTTCTCAAATTTCTTTTTAAATTTATTTTTTATTTTTGAGTATAATTCAAATTTGGATTCAATACAATTCCATCATATTTAATCGATTATAAAATTGATCAATCAGACAAACAATATTGTTAAACAAATGTCTGAGTTCTTTCATATTTCTAGATTGGCGGTTCTGTGCGAACCATAAAGTCTGTTCGCATTGTTCGAAATCCCCAAACATTTTTTAACTTAAAATGAGATATATTTGGCGTTGAAAAGAGTAAAAATGAAGATGTTGAGTGCAAAAAGTGCAAGCGATGTGAACAGACTTAAATACATATTCAGTGCTGTTGAATATTGAAGAGAGTCAGAGAGAGAGAGAGAGAGAGAGAAAGTGAAGACTCTGAGTACAAAAAGTACAGGCAACACGAACAGACCTATGGATAGGTTATGTTACCCTGTCGCAACTATTTGTTTACCAGAAGATTTTAACTCTATATATTTTAAAGGCGACGAAAATTAGTTATCATAATTTTCAGATTCTAAGGTACAGCACAGCATCATTGCTACTGACTTGTTCCGATTTCTTTCATATTGTTAATACTAATTAATTATTTATCAGATATATCCTGGTAAAATGGAAATAGAACTGATTGAATTAAAAGATATAAAGACTGTTCCGGATATAATACACGTTTATCCAGAACGAGTAAAGTCTGAGTGTACACCACTCGTTATTGACAATGGTAATTTGCAATTATATATTTATTTTAATTATGTCCACATATCATAAATTAACAGTGTTGTTTGACATTAGGATCCTACAATTGCAGAGTTGGTTGGGCTACTGAAAAAGAACCACAATTGATATTCAAAAATCTCATAGCGAAACCAAGAAAGGAACGTGGCAAGAAAGATGGAGAACCTCAAGTAGGAAATGACATAGCAAACATTGAAGCTGTTCGATTTCAATTAAAGACTCAATTCGATCGAAATGTAGTGACGCATTTTGAAGCTCAAGAACAAATATTGGATTATATATTCACACACATGGGGATAGATACAGAAGGCAGCGTAAATCATCCAATTATATTGACAGAAGCATTCCTTAATCCCAATTATTCTCGTAATTGTAAGTAATAATTTATTTTATTTTTAATTCTCAATAAAAACCTTTATATACAAATCCATATATTTCAGTAATGGCAGAATTATTATTTGAATGTTATAATGTACCATCAGTAGCCTACGGAATTGACTGCTTATTTTCGTATCAGCATAACAACTGTCCATCTGATGGTCTAATAGTTAGCGTAGGTTATCATACAACTCATATAATACCAATACTAGATGGGAAAGCAGATGCTATGAACGCGAGAAGAATTAATGTTGGTGGATATCACATCACATCATATATGCATAAACTCCTTCAATTGAAATATCCAGTACATGTCAATGCAATAACACTTAGTCGAGCAGAGGTATACATCATATATTATAATGTAATAAGAGAATAAAGTATCTGAACTTATATTTTCTATTTTTTTAACGATTACTAAATGTCTGCTTTACAATTTCCAGGAGTTGATACATGAGCATTCGATGATTGCTTTAAGCTATCAAGAAGAATTATCCAAATGGGCAGATGTAGATTATTATGATACACATGTTTTAAGAGTACAATTACCATATATTGCGCCTACTACTACTCCCGGTTTGACGCTTGAGCAACAGAAAGAAAGAAAACGGGAATTAGCACGGCGATTAATGGAAATTAATGCGAGAAAAAGAGAAGAAAGGGTTGGTATTTTATGCTTTTATTTATATATTACTCTGTTGTAATATTAAATAACATTTAATTATGCATCTCGTATCTGCAGTTAGCAGAAGATGAAGAACAACTTAATCAATTGCTAGCAGTTCAAGATCTTCTAGAAGAAGGTGAAATAGACGAATTTGACCAGGCATTGAAATCCTACTCTCTTGCAAACGAGGCTGATTTAATAAAAATGATAAATAATCTACAAGCAAAAGTAGAAAGAACCAGACAGAAAATCGTTGCTGCTAACTCACAAGAGGAAAATATTGTGATAGAAGAAAAACCTAAAATCAAGTCAAGTCTTCAACCTAGAGATCAACAAGATTTTGATGAATGGATTGCTGGAGTTAGAAAGAAAAGGTAATTTCTTGTACGTTGATAATATCCAGCACACATATGCTTATCTATTAACGGATTAAATCTTTATTTCTTATAGACAAGAAATATTAGATAAACGCATGGCAAAAAGACAACGAAGGCAAGATATGGCAAAGCGGAGAACAGCCGCCGCACAGGAGAGAATGCGTATAATTAGTCAGTTAGCAAAAAAAGAAAAGCGCGATGACGATTTTGGTATGCGAGACGAAGACTGGGATGTGTACAAAGTCATAAATAGAGTAAGATATATTTTCCTTTTTATGTGTAATTACATGATATTTTTTGTTACAAATATTATTTTTATAGGAAGGCGGCGATTCAGATTCAGAATTAGAACAGGAGAAACTATTAGAATTGGAAGATGTGTTACGTCATCACGATCCAGAATTTGATAGTGCGGGATCTAGCGTTCCTATGGTTCCTGGAGAAACTCATCAGCTTCATGTAGGCGTAGAACGCTTACGGACACCAGAATTGTTGTTTCAACCATCTATGATTGGTTCTGTAGAAGCCGGGATTGCCGAAGCAATTGAATTTGTTTTAAAACAATACACTTCTGAAGAACAAACGCGTCTTGTGAGCAATGTATTTCTTACCGGTGGATCAACAACTTTCCCAGGGTTATTAGAAAGATTAAAACGCGAACTACGCGAAATGAGACCTTTTGGATCGAACTTTCAAGTGAATATTGCGAAAAATACCAGTTTGGATGCCTGGTATGGTGCAAGAGATTTCGGTTTGAATGGTAATTTTCCTGAATACTTAGTCAGTCGCAAGGAATACGAAGAGAAAGGTGGAGAATATTTTAAAGAACATTCAACAAGTAATACTTACACTCGATCACCCGATCCCTTGCCGATGATACAAGTACCTGTAACATCTGAGCAAGTGATCGTGGAAGATGCTATAGTTGATGTCGAAATTGAATAAAATTAACTCGAAAGTTTTAATTCGCATATATATTAATATTGTAAATTATATAAATTTTAAATAAAGAAACGTATACATGTGTATGACAAATTCTAAATTACTTCTTTTGTTGTCGAGCAGATTTTATAAATATAAAGCTTATATATATAAAATAATTCGATCATGATATATATGAAAACTTTTATTATTAAATGGATATTAGCAAAAAAATTAATCATTCTTTTTTTGTTCATGGATACCTACTTTATTACACAAGTATTTCTGTTTGTTCATTTTATTACGAACAAACTACATTGTAGTCTGTTTGCTGATCACAATATACAGTTCCCAAACATCGCATTTCGCCATTCAACACAATTACGCGGGATACATTTTTACTTTTCTTATTTTTCGAGGACAATCGACATCGGCTTCTGGGCGTACTTCATGTAGCCTAAAAAATTATGAAAGTGATCCCTCACCTTAGCGATAAAATTGATTTTACAGCAACCTCAGTTACAAATCTCCGATCTCGGTCCGCGAGAGCTTAAGCTAACATCACAATATAATAATACACTGAAATCATCGAGGCCCCATAGGCAGTTACAACTAACACTACTAATTCTTGCGCAACATATCAATAAAGGAACCCATACCGCGATGTAACGCTTCAATTTTCGCGATTGCTCGAATCTAATTTGACGTAAAATAAAGAAAGAAAAAAATCTATATCATGCGCAATGACATCACAAACTGTTAGATCACAAGTGCACAGCATCTGTTTATAGTATTTGATCAAAGAAATTCTGTGTTTTATACAATATTGCGTACTCACAATTTGTATAAAATACAATTACATATGTGATATACATTGTAATAATATATACGAGTATATGACATGTTATAGAATCTTCTACATAAAATACATATTTTACTTTTACATAGACAACATGCTGAAATAAATTGGGATACACATAAATACTTTCTATTAAAACAATACAACGTAAATCTAATATTAAAAGCGTACAATGTTCCGAATATTTGCAAACGAAAATTATGAAGCTCATTACAAAATTAACATAATTTTAAAACGGCCTTGTAAAATAATGAAATTGGAAACTCGATATTCACGTAATAATTGATTAATGATCTATTTTGTTTTATATCACGTTTACCATATATAATTATGTAATGAGCTTATGTCAAATTTAGATACATATTTCGTTCACAAGATTCACCGATGAGTTATAGTGTACATACGTACCTCGATACAGCGCAAAAAAAAAACTTAATTTAAATATCCTTTACAACTATCACAGTTTGAGGTCGCTGAAAATCAATGTCTCTCGCCTGTAACGACGATCTATATCTTATGAAATTTTCATTCAGAGAATGGAAGGATAGGTGTGGAGGACACTTGGGTAGTTTTGTTTACAATAAGATTGAGGTAGAATCCAATCTGCAAATAAATACAACTTTTGATCCGCATATGCTATAAGTGAGGGGCTACTTCCGTCAACAATAATGTAACATTAATTAAAAGTATACGTAGCATTAAAATCGACGCCGCGACAACGATGACAGTGATGATGATAATTATGACAACGATGACAATGATAACAATAATTGTAATGATAGTAGTAATAATAATGATAATATAAGGATAAAAAGTAATTCGCAATAATAACTAATACAACAACGGTTAATGTTTTACTGCAATATATAATGGCTGTATGCATTTATATATATATATATATATATACATATATATTTATGTATATGTATATTATATTTGTATGGTGGGGCAAAGATTGACAGCTATGTACAATACATGCTTGCCTTAGTTGTACCATTTTTATATTATACGCACCTATACCCTCCGCATTAATTATGTGACAATAATAATAATTGATAATAATCAAAATAATTACAATAATAATAATCGTAATTATATTAGTATCGTTTGTTCGTAAAATATCCTATATATAACATATACCTGCAATAATAACTAGGTATGCAGTATGTACGTAAGAGGAGGATGTGTCGGATAGGATATGTCGATAAAAACTATGGTATACCAAGCGTCAACTTTTTATTATCTCTGCTATCATTTGTCTTGTTTCTTCTGTTATTGTTTTTTTTTTTTAATCGTTTTTCGCAAAATGACTATTACAAAAGTGCACGTTACACGCGATTCTTACATTTTACTTTACGTACATACATAAATCGGCGTAGATCTATCTACTTCTTCATTGTCGTTTATATTAGTTCGGTAGCGTTTATTATTTCTTTTAGTTATATATACTTTATTCTCCCTTAACGGAGCGCTACGATAATCCCCTTGTTTACACCATACATACATACGTACGTACATACATACACACTTGCGTATATATAACACGTGACATGATACTTTCTACGCATCGACGGTACATAGGTATATCTTATCGTCGTATATCATATCATAATTTTGTTCCTTCTGTGATTTTTTTAAAACACGATATTACTGACGCAAATACGTCAAATACCG
The DNA here is from genome assembly GCF_000204515.1 of Acromyrmex echinatior. The sequence continues at coordinate 1,800,264 of NW_011626988.1, forward strand.
CGACTAACAGCAATCCTCTTACTTCCCTTACCCACCTCTTTCTCATCAAGGATTCGACGACACGCAATTCCGGACTTGCTTTCGTTCGTCTTTTAATATCAAGGCTTTTAGGCACCGTTCAAAACTCGAGTTGAGAGAATTATTAGCGATAGAGAAGAACTTACGCTTGTACTTACGGCCTGGTGACTCTTATATAGCACCCCCGATAGACCAGATTTATAACATGTATTAACTCTTCACAGCTCGTAAGAAAGAAACAATATAATTGATACGGTGAGATATATTTAGCGAGAAATCATTTAATGGAGATGATTACGGTAAATAACATTAATATATTATCGTGTATAAAAATTCGAAAACTATCTTCGCGAATTTACAAAATTAATCATATCTCATTTCCAAACTTAAAACATACGTAACAAGACTAGTATCATTTGTGATTATGATCATTGAAATCTTATTTTAAAACGTGGTCGTAGAACGTCTCGAACTACATAGAACTTTTCATAAATATTGTGGACCTCTTTACATTGTGATTTGTTTATCTGTGCATTGTTATTGCAAAAGTGACGGTAAGCTGTAAAGAGTGAATGCAAAGCACACTCCCGCCGTCGTTGCAAAAAAATATCGTTGGACGAGGAAGACCGTTGTTATATGTATATACATGTGCAGATTTCGTGCATGTGAAAAATGTCTCAAATCTTTCGTCGGGTTGCTACAAAAATATCAATATATTTGAAATAAAAAAAAAAGCGACGGACATTCTTTAACAGTGAATATGTCCTTTTCGCCATTTGTTTCGTCTATATCTCTTGTGAATTATCGATTATCTCTACATGGTTCAGAAACGCTGTGTGACATTTATCTCTCAACGTAGTTGTTCAATCCCGACGTGCCTCCGTATTACATCCTTTCCCCTCAAGTGATCCGCTTGATGCACGCCGGTACTCTTTGTACATCTCTTTTATATATTAAATCTAGTTTGGGGCGCGTGGATTAAGCGAACCGCTTAAGTCGAAACGATTATCGCCTCGATGCTAGAAAAAGCAATCGCGCTTCGGCAATTAAGTAATTTTCGAGAATAAAATGAAAACGGAGCACTCATTTTATCGCGATCGCCATCGCCGAGGAATATTTCTTATTGCTATAATTCAAAGTGCGCTAATATATTTTCTTTCCTCACGCGGAAATATCCCTGCCAGACTTCTCATTTCTTTCCCACCTTTCCCACGCCCGCGGAAAGATTGCTTTGAGAATCATTGCCCTGATAATAAGGTTCTTCTGCTACGTTTGTGTGTATATGTGTGCGCTCGCGCGCGTGTATGTGTGTGTGTGTGTGTCGCGCGTCTCTGTGTCCGTTTCAAACTAAAGCCAGTACTAGAAGTGCGTGTCCCTTTTTTTTAAATATATATATATATGTATATATATGTATATATATTCCACTGTGGACTCTGCGACACCTACAAAAATTCCTACACTACTTTATTACGCAGGCCTCTATAAGACTTACGGTAGCACAGTAAACCCCTATAAAAATAAGAGCTATCCTACATAAACGTATTACAAAAATAAATGGCATTGTACTCTGCTAAAGAAGCAAAATGGTACAGGCGCAATGTCGAGCGACGCGAGCATTGTCAATTTAACTCCCCCCCCCTCCCCCCCCTCCCCCTTTCCTCTGCTTCAAGTTCCCCATCTTTAGTTTTAGATGTCTTTCTCTTTCGTTCGTCGGATTTCGAGATCAATCGCTAAATTCGACAGCTCGAATTGTTTCTTTTCTCCTTTTTCTTTTATCATCTATCGTCCCTTCTACGAGACCTTCCTCGATCGACCCCCTACTGAAAGTCAGGTTTAATTACATCACGTGCTGCTCGTGCCAGGCGACGCGAGGGTATAAAACATTACGAGCCAGGGCTGTGCTTACCGGGGCTATCACAAGTACGGAGTCGATCGCACGGCACGATAGAGCACTTGGTAAAGGTAGTCGGACCAGGAACTGGCTTTAAAAGTATCGGGAATGAAACGTGGTGCCCTCCGATAAAACATTGCCATTTCTCTTATGGTATCGTTCATTGAAACGTTCAGAGACAAAAACGCTCTTCTATCTGATCTAATTCCTTTCACGCGTAAACTGAAACGCCGATTATCAAATTGGTCCTTTCTCTAACATCTTCGATTTAATGAGATGAAGCATAGTTGTATGCGCAAAACAAAAATGTTATGCAACGAAGACCCGATTCTCTTGTTTCAATGACTAATAAAAATTTCACAAAGTGGCAATATTTCCAAGGACAATTATATGTACGTATGTATAGGGGAAGTTTGGTAAGGGTGCCACCACCAATAGTTCCACATTTCGATTTAAATTCGCTGAAAGAAGATACATCAGGAAGATACGTGCAACTACCCGCTAAATTGTATAAGAGTATTAGGATATTAGAGTACGTGATACATCCGAGATGATAGCTAATAGCAACGTAACGAAGACAAATAGTCTAACACTGACAAGTATAGAGCATTCCAAGTTTTTCGTATCTAATAATCAGTTAATTGATATTGTCGTATGCATGCTGCAAAAAATTGGAAACAAAAAGTCAAATAGTCTCAATAAATATACATAACATTTTTCTCTAAACTCTGCTTCTTTTTAATTACATACTTTCTACATTTTATTTATTTCCTTTTTGCCTACCTAAACATACATATAATTACTTTAAATATGAAAAAAATACATATCTTTAGTAAAAGAAAAAATTTTTATAATAATCAATCGACAAAGTAACAATAATAGATATACAAGTATGTGAATATTCGAATACAATTGCACAATAAACATTCATAAAACCGCATCTTTTGTTGTCAATTTTCTCGCGATTTTATGGAATTTTCTTTTTCTTTTTTTATTATTGCAACGAAGCTGCTGATTTTTCGTTTTCAATTTAGAATACAAAAATAATGATTAAAATAATTTATTTCTTGAAAACATTTTTTTAAAAGTATAGTAATAGTACCTTAAAAAGTCCAACAAAATTCAATTTCATATAGAATATAACAAAACATATCAACTGAATACAGAAAAATGATACACAACTAAAAATACACAATATAAATCTCTATACGTAAAAAAATTATACGTATATGTGTGTACCTTCCTCATTTCATTAAAATATAGAAATATATCGTTGTATAAATTACGTAAACAGCATAAATTTTCTAACGGCGCAGTATGCTATTAGAAAAGATACAACTTGAGAATTTTAAAAGCAACAACGTATTTAAAACCTTTTGTCTTTTACTCTAAATACGATTGCAAGATTTTACAAGTTAGTAAATAACTTAATGTCAGCACGTGAATTGAGAATTACTCTTCATAAAGTCGATTTTCGTCAAGACTCGAAAAGCATCTTTTTATCTCCATGACTGTATGGCATCCTAGAATCCACAAACTTTAACACATCATTTTTGTTGTTTAACATATTATGATTACTAGCTATATTAGCTATTAATATCGCTGATCTATCACTATCATATTCAAGCGCAAGAGAGCAGCGTCATTGAGAGATGAGCGAGAATTTATTTATCTACAGGATAGGAAGAGAAGTTTAATGAGATTTCCAACTAATTTTGTATGATAGCGAGAAGTGATTAAAATAAAAAATTAACAATATAAAGAAACAGCTCAAATGATAATTAATTAAAATAAAAAAGATGACTATGTCGATGCTTATCTTATATAATCTTTAATAGCAAAATCCTCGAAACTTTATCGCATTAATTTATATAACAGTTAAATTAAATTATATTTTATATATATATATCAAAATTACATAGCTATCAACTTTATGAAATAATAGAAATAATATAAAAATGACTAATTAAAATCAATAATTTGAGAAGAGTGCGGAAGAATTTCATGAATATATGTTTTGCATAAAAGAAATCTTCAGATGGTAGAATGTCGAGTATGCATAAGCTCGTAAATCAATGACTAATTCGATAGATATAAATATTTTATATAAATTATATATTTTACAAAATACAATAATATTACAATAGCGATCTCTTTCTGTGAAAAGTCTGTGAAAAATATGAGGAAATATCTAATACTGTGATAGATCGCAAATAGATAGAATCGCAAAAGACATTTATATTTTGAATGCACGAAAAGATAAACTACTATACGAACTCTGTACAAAAATCTCAAAACTTTGATTTATTTACAAATAGCCAGATAACCATTCTTTATCGTCCGTTTACTATTAACTGTAACAACTGTATTTCTTCCGCACTACAAGGTCATAAAAGATGGAATAGATAACATAACAAGTATATTCAGAATATCGCTATCCTAGAAGTAGCACTAATATAAAATCACAGGATGATTACTAATGTTCGATAAAAGTTTATAATGAGTACAAATTTTCATTATTTATTAATTATTGTTTCTTAAATTAATATCAACTTTGTGCTCTTAATTCCAAATAAAATTTTTCAATAAAGTAATTTCACTGGCTATGTAAATTAATATCATTTGTAATAATCACAAACATAAATCTGAACAGCCAATTTTTAATATATATAGTAAGGTGTACATGACTTTTTTACGGAAACATAAAATATATCTTTGTTATAAAAGCATATTGTTCAAAATATTTGTTAATAACATTTTAAAAACAATGTTAATATGCAACAAATTAAATTTTCATAAAGATTCATAAAATAAAATAGATACTATTAAAATAGATACTATTTCTCTTAATTATGTATATATATATATATATATATACAGATTTATATTATTTCTTCATACATTGCAATTGTTCAAAATAAATATTGTCATTCAGATAAAAGTACTTGAAAAATACTTTTCACTATTTAATAATATTAGAACAAAAATCGAAAACTCAAAATATAACCACTGCCTCTCATTGCAGTGCTCTCAGTGCAATTACATTCCGCGATAAAAAGCACAGAAATTTTTTAATCATTTGTCAAAATTTTTACGTGGTTTATCAAAAATTTTTTTTAAGAAACCTGTAACGTTTACGTAAAAAAGACAGTACCATGTATTTTCTAATGTTATAGAAATTACAGACATCTAGCGCATTCAGTAGAAACAGCATTTGTGCAGGAACTAAGCAGCAAATAAATCGATTATTAAAGCCAGCAGAATATATCTCGAGTATCACAAACTATAGTAGTTTCTTCAGCTAAACATGCTCATTATTGCAATTATAAGAATTAACATACGATAATATACGATTATTATTCAGATAAAACTGCATGACTTGAGCATATATAAAAGTCACTTGCTCTCGATCTCTTGTATTAATATTGAAATTGCCAATGCTCACAAAAAAGCGTAAAATTCATAGCAATAACTTGCTGAATTATTTTACATAGCGGCTTTTACGCTTGTTTCCTAGCGCAATACGTCTTTTGATTCCATTATTGATTACACTGTGTATAAGGTTTTTAAAAATTTCGGATTTACATATGAGTCATCTCTTTTTCTTTAGTGTCGCAGTCTATCATCATTCTCGCGCCCTCGATAATGTTATGATTAGGATGGCCGATATTCTAATGTCGAAATTTTTATCAATTAAATGAAAATTGATATCTTAAATATCTTATTTTAATTATGGAATTCAGCCAATGGAATAGATTTCAGTTAGGACCAATTAAGACTGGCAACCTTATTGGCGGAATTTTAGGATTTTAGGATTAAGACCGAAGCATAAACATAAACCAAGCATAATTTGATCGACACAAAATCGATTCATTTCTGATGTTGCATTGCAAAGTGGGAAGAGTGAATCAATATTAAGCCATGCGATATCTTTGTTGCGATAATCGACTTTCGAAATACCGGAAATAATTCAAGACGTCATGAGGAATATCAGTCGTGGAACAAAAATAAGCCAATGCAATGAGTATCTATCTTAGTCACGGGCGGGAAAAAAGTAGAACAAAGTTGATATTACATTCTCGAACTTTTAATATCAATCATCTACGAATTCGGCCAAGCATATTGCAGTTAAAATTTCTATTACAAATATTACACATCCTCTTTTTTTGTAACTTATTCGCATTTTAGCATACTATTTTTTATTTAAAAAGAAAAGAAAAAGATAACTAATTAAAATACAATAAAAAGATCTTTCACGCTTATTTAAACGAAAAAAGGTAATAAAAAGCATTGAAATTATCTGATAAAGTAACTAAAAAGAAAAATTTGTACATAAGACGCACACCAAGAAAGACAGAAAAACCGAAAAATAAATGAACAAAGAAATGTGCAATCTCGCATTTTACGTAGAAGTATACGCTCGTTATGTATAAGTATATAGCACTTGTAGATGTTTCCGCACTTTAAAAGTGCCGTAAAACATCTTCCTTGTTTCTTTTTTTCATTTTATCTTTTATATGTATATACAGATGTATTGGTCCGACGAGGATCCTCCTAAAGGAAGAACTCGTCTTTCCCCCCTTCTTACGAAAATACACATTTTTTTGATATACATGTCGCGAATAGAACTCGAAGATACGTCCGCGAAAAAGCGGTCGGTGTGTGAGATCGTTATTACCGATTCGATAAGTCAGTGCTGGGCAATCTTAAAAAATATACGCATACAGCTTACATATACGCGATATACTGTCTGAAATAACTCCTAATTCTACGTATTGGATAACACAGTTAAAATCTCACTACATTTTCAGGACGCTGATTTTACTGGCTAACGATCGTTTCTGACTGAAATTTACCGGTCACGTTTACCGGAGATGCTATCGCGATATTTCGCATTTCTAAGCGTCGGGAATTATTGCCGTTTGTGAGCATGCCTTTTTGTATTGCAAAATTGTCTTATATGAAATTTCGAAAGTATATAAATAATTTTGTGCGACTCTAATCTTGATGTTTAGCAACGCAAATAAATTAAAGCTCTTTCAATTAAACGAATTGATCCCATACACACAAAAAAATATTCTACTCCTAAGAAAAGATGATTTAGATTACTTTTTTCTTTGATAAAAAATATTTTCTTCATAATAGTTAAAACATACTTAAAAATTTAAGAGAAAAACTTATTATCATGTACTTAAAATAAAAATTTAATTTTTCCTTTAGAAGACTATAATATTTCATTCCGAAGAAGCGACTTTATAAGTATATGTAATAGACAAATCGAATTTATTTTGATTTAATATATATATTATAATCTTATAATTGAAAAAAGTTAAAGTTATTGGAATATATTTTGAATAAATTGGATGCTTGTGAATTTATAACAAATTTGCAAATATAAACTTTTAAAATACGAAACAAGAAATTGATATTCGAATATAGTATTTTTTCTGTGTGTATAGGTTATTCTACATTATCTTTCATTTGCACGATCACATTTAAATTAAATTCCATCATCAAATATTCATAATAAATTATATGCAGCTGAAGCATCAATTGACAATTCATAAATTATTGGCAAATAAATCAGCTTAAAATATCGATAAGATAACAGCCTCTGAACAAAGCATCTATTTCAAACAGTACGATCGTTATATAAAAATGTAAAAAATGTAAACCCGCGCCCTGCGCGCATTCGTATAAAACTCTCTTTAAATACTCGCATAATTATCCTTCCCAAACGATAACTTATGATATCTACAGCCTTTGCCCAACACTGCGAAGGTATGCGTCTAAAAATGAAAAAAAAAGAGAAAAAGGAAAAAAAAAAGAAAGAGATCGTGAGTGAATAAAACGATCGACCGGAACTGCGATTTTTAAAGGCTATCCTAAGGCTATCTAATTTCACTTTTTATACATATTTATAATAAACTACAAAATATATATATATGTATATATATATATATATATGTATATATATATATATCACTATAATTAGGAGCTGCGCGATCATATGCTCAGAGGCTTTAATCACAGCTTTGTAGTACACTTAATATCTCATAGAGCTGCCCAATGACTAGCCGACAAAAAAGATCAATCGCGTTCTCTCATTGCACTTCATTCTTTAATATGTTCGTGAACCAGAAATCACGCGCGTTCTGGTCTCTTCTCTTACGCGTAATTAACTTAATTAATCGCTTATTTAATTTTAATCAATGCGATTAGTCGCTTGATTAACTACGTTAATTAATGAAACAATGGATTTAACCAATTTGCCCGGTTACTTAACTCATTTCGTCCACAAACGTACAATTTTACGTTTTAAACTCTTCTTCATCAATGAAATACTTTATCGTACTTTATCCTCTTTTCAGCGCGCTTTACAAGCGCTTACATCCGTGAAAAACGAAAATCAGAAAGACAAGAGAGAAAAAAAAACAGATAAAAAGAGAGAGAATAAACATTTCGCATCTCGTAGTTCGTTACAATAAAGATCAGTCTTGTCCAGGTGACTTCGCATCCTCTTTAAATCGAAAGCCTCAGGCATACGCGCGCAGGATCATTTTGATCATTTTACGTGAAAATTAAATCGCTAAAAGAGATAGAAAGAGAAAAGAAAAAGAGAGGGAGAAATAAAAAAAAAGAGAGAACCACAATAAGAAAGTTCGAGGCACGCTAGAACGAATAGTTTCTTTCGATTTATGTACCTTCGTAGCTCTTCGCGGTTTCGCATGTTAAACGCGCAATTGTTAGTGAATTGCACTTACACATAATCGCAATTATCTCAGATTTCGATTACTCGAAAGCGATGACCGCGTTTAAAAATGTGCTTTGAGAGTTACTCTCAATTTTACGCGCGGTTGTCATGGTTCCCTCGCGCTTGCACTAAAACACGTGGCGTGATGAAAGAAAGAGAGAGAGAGAGAGAGAGAGAGAGAGAGAGAGAGAAAGAGAGAAAGAAAAAGGAAACAGAAATTATATTATATAATAAGCTAATAGCTAAGATCATTCGTGAAGAATCAACAGCCTATTACGCCTTTTACACGATAGAACTGCATTTGTTATGACCTGCATCCTATTCTTCCGCTTTATTATACATTCGTACGTCGTATATGTATATGTATATACAATATATATATATATATATATATATATATATATCTCTGTACATCTCGAGATATGTGGAAAGTAAGTACAACTATGGAACTGATTGAAAGCTGTGTGCTCTACACTCTAACGAAGAACAATTTTCGTTTTATCACAAACGCGCATCTCGTCACATACGAACATATTCGTCGATGTTGTGAAGGGATGGACGTTTTACGATCTACAGGGAAAGCGACAGAAGGAATTCTCGTAGCGTTTCAAGCTAAAGAGAAACCATGACGACTATATGACGTGATCGTATGCACTACACGTGATTGCCGAAATAAACGCGCGCTCTCGCATGTGTGAGTGTGATCCTTAGCGATAATGTGATCGTAGTAGTTTCTTCTTTTTTAGTAGTATAGTAGTACATAGTAGCAGTAGAATAATAGTGGTAGTAATAGCCGTAATAGTAACGATAGGTAATGTATAATTTGGGAAATGTCGGTGGTGGTGATAGAAGTGATAGTGGTAGTTAGAATAATAGCAGTGATAATAGTAGGATTAGTATAGTATTACTGTTGTTGCTGTTGTAAAATTAATAATAGTGTCTACCAAACACACCTTCGGTAGAGACCAACGTTGCTAAAATTTTCGATCGCCTCGTGACATTGCTTTTTCATTTTCCTCGTTTTGATATTCGTCAAAATAGTAAAACCAATAGTTTAAACATTGTAGATAATAATTACTATCTATATCACAGATTCAAGTGACTAAACTCCTTTAAAAATATAATATAAATATGTGTACGTGTCGTAATGGTTCGCATAATATATATACACACATATACATAGATGTAGATAGGTATATATGTATATATACACTCGCAGAGACGTGATTAAAATCAGGCGAAATAAGAGTGCTGAAATCACGGAGACTCGTAGAAACGTTACACGCTTCGGTTTCAGCTAGCATCGCATACGGATAGCGATCGATTCATTAAAACGATCTGTGCCGGCACGATTTTATTATCCAACGATTAAAAACTCCGCTTCAATCGGGTGCTATTCAATCCCATGTTAAAAGATGTTTATGAATATAAAATCCATTAGATATACAAAGAGACGCAAAGTAGCAAACATTTATCGAACAGTAGTCACTTCGCAATTGATCGAGCTAAGTCGTCGTATCCCTCCTAAACCGAAACTGAGATCGTATTTCTTAAACCGTGACGAGCGAGCATCCGTTGTTACGAACCGAAAGTGGATGCTCGATAGGCACTTTGATCAACCGACACGATTAAATAGCACCAGTTTCACTGGTATTTTCGTTCGCGTTGGAGGTCGAGCGATGCTAGATGAAAACTCGCGTTTTTTAATTATTACGCTGCATATATTCCGAGTACGAAGTACTCGCGGGGCTCGTATTCGAGTACTGAGCGTATAGATAGAGTGCGGGATGAAGCCCTGGCGGAGGGATGCCGCGGTGCAGCTGATGTTGCGACTCCGATGTTGGATCTAGAGGGGACGACAAGTGCGAATAGAGTTGGGAGTTGGGGCTTTCCAAGGAATTGGAGGAGCCCGTCGTTTGGTAGACACTCTGCGGTGTGCTCGTGTGCTCGGTGTGAGATATAGGTGAGTTAAGTGTGAACGGCGAAGACGCCGAGGTGGGACATACTACTTGCTGTGGTGATTGATGTTGCGGCAGGGACTGGGTAGCGCTGCTGCTGTCTAAACACTAGTTGGTGGTTTGTGGATGCAGCAGCGGTAGTGGAAGCTGTAGATTGTTCTGCTTGGCTAAACTGGCAATCTCCGCGGCGATGCCCGTGCCTTTAGCTCCTGCGAGACCGTCCAATGACGACGGTCCTTCGCTGTAGCGCAGATCACAGACCGGGCTCTCGAAGCCGGTGCCCGGGGTGCCGGCACCGCTGCTCTGCGGCGTCGGTGGATTGTGATTCGTGCTCTGAGTCATGTCACGGTGCACCCGGTTTTGATGCCTTATCAAATAACTGTCGCGTACAAACGTACGTCCACAGAGATTACACTCGTAAGTGGTACTGGCGGTATGTGTACGGATGTGAATCGCAAATTGACTTTTGGACGTGAACGTGAGAGAACATCGGTCGCAGACCAGAGGCTTCTCGGCTACGTGGCTCCAACGGTGCGCGGTGACGTAGCTCTTAACGGCGAAACGTTTGTGGCAAATGTCGCACGCATACGGTCGTTCGCCCGTGTGCACTCGTTTATGAGTATTGAGACTGCTCTTTTGAGTAAACCTTTTCAGACACAGCTCACATTGAAAAGGTCGTTCGCCCGTGTGCGTCCTCATATGCACTTCTAGATAAGGTTTGCGGCAAAAACTCGCCTCGCATACTGTACAATGGTAGGGCTTGTTCCCTGAATGAAGTTTCATATGCACATAATAGGACGAAGCGGAGGACAGTACCTTGCCGCAGACCTTGCAAGGTTGAGGTTTGGACCGTGAGCCCTCTTTAACGGTCTGTTGACCCGTAGACTGACGACTCGGTGACTCCTGTTGCATACCCTGACTCTGCTGTTGCTGATTCTGTTGCGGTTGTTGCTGACTCTGCGGCTGACCCTGTTGTTGCTGATTTTGCTGCTGACTCAGCTGCAACGTTTGCTGCTGAGGCTGCAGGTGACCCTCTTGCTGGGAAAGATCCTCTCGATCATCGGACAGATTCACCAGGGAATTGGATCCATCTGAACGACTGGAAGCAACCGAATAGAACCCCATGGGTTCGCTCTTGATCTGTTGATCGAACATGGACGTCATAATGACAGTCTGCTGTGGTTGAGCCAGCTGCTGAGACTGCTCGTCCTGCTGCTGTACTGCTTGCTGATGGGGGAGCAGAGTCAGGTTGCGCTTGACAAACTGCTCATATCCTGTGTACCAATCCACCTGCGTGTGAGAACAAAGCTCTAGAGCGTGGTACGCCCCAGGGGCAGGAGAGGAAGGAAGAAGAAAAAGAAGTAGCGTCACCCAAGCGAGCGTGTTACCCGCGGACGTCTGCGCCGCGCATATGGCCGCGTCAGGTTAGACCAACAAGGTTCGCTTTGACATTTATCTTTGACAAGTGACAGAAGGTAGCTGGACGATCAGCTGATTGCATAACTTTTAACCGCGGGGCGCGTCGCGCACGGCGCGGACGCCACCGCGGAAGCATCGCCGGGGTCTACGATGGCGAGTGACGCGAGCCGCTCTATTTTTAATAGAGCGACCGATCGAGAAACGGCGGAAATATAATCGTCGTCGGCGAGACCGGATTTCTCCCGCGAGTGGAGGGGATAGTTCGTGTCTGTTGTATGCGCGTCTCCTCGGTGGAAAACCGATTAGACGCGCTCGCCACTTCCGTACAAACCTTTGCTAATGTAGTGGTCCGGGTCTAGGGTCGAAAAACGTCGCGCCTCATCGAGCGCACCGCCTCCCTGCGTCGTGCGGCTTCACGGGCAATCGCGAAACATTTGTACGGTCAAATTGTTTTTCTCCGACACAAAATATAAGATGGCTGCTACTATATTTCGCGACGGGCACCTATACGCGCGCACGCACACGCACACGCCGTCAAGCGGCACGCGCACCAAGCCGTTTCATTGGCTACACCCCCTAGGCCGCGCCCGCCGCCATTGTCTTTGACTCCCTCGCGATGATTGGATCGCACTGCGTGTGCGGTCATTTATACTGCCCCTAATCTATTAACTTATGCCATAATCTATTAAAATCGACCAATCATACTCGAGTATTTTCCTCTTATTCGACTGTGATTGATCAATTCTTACAGATTACGGTAAGTATAAATAATCCTTAAAAATTGACCAATCATAGTCGATTATTCTCTTTTCATTCGACTGTGATTGGTCAATTCTTACAGATTACGACAAATTAATGGATTACAGCCAATATAAATTAATTTTTAAATGATCCTATCCTCATTAATCTTCATGGCTATGTATGCGACAATACGAAACTAAATCATAAACGATAGATAATCAAAGAAAGAATTCTTCAACTCAACAATAGTCTAGATGCAAAAACGTAAATATTTACGAGGAATACAATAAATCGATAACGATAACGATAAATCGATGAGTGTGAACTGCTCCTGTGTTATATTCAATTTTATCAACATTAGGTGGAATTATAGACTCTATAACAACAATTTGTCAAAACAAAAGTGAAATCATGATCAGACTAAATCGAGATTGAGATTGACATTGGAATTTAACCTTTTTCATTCTTTTGACTAATTAGTAGCTTGAAAAACAAGAGTATACTATCTCTTTTATATGTGCTGTCTCACTGTAGGGCGGCCCGCACAGATTTTTGTATAATGCCAAAAAATCAATTAAAATCCTTCTTTTCTGTCTTTCTTTATAAAAAAAAAACTCTAGTTAGTTTTCTTACGTCCTTTATGCATTATACAAAATTCTGGAATGTGCTCCTGTCTTATAGGATATACTCACACAACTTGCATAGTCATATAAACATATGCATAAAGAAAATTATCCAATCACATTTTACGTTCTCTTTATAAGAGAAATGCGATTGGATAATTTTTTTTATGCATATGTTCATATAGTTGTGCAAGTTTGTGTAGATATATTCTTAATATTATCTTATTAATAAATTCGATTATTTGCATCACGCTGGATCAGTGCATACAAAGAGAGATGATGCATATTAAAAGCTGCTATAAAATACCTCAATGCAGTAATACAGTATAATCAACTTTAACAATGAAATGACATGTATATTTTGTTAAATAACATAACAACATCATTAGTAGATAGTTAATCCTTTATAATATAATATTTATATACCTTCACATTTGACTTTGCTAATTTCATGTATAGCAACTTTTAATTTGCACTGATTTAGCGTAGTATGTACATACAAATGATTGAATTCGCTATTACTCGTTCTAACTTTGGGCGAATTTTTTAATTCATCGATTGATCAATCGCATTACGTGCAAATGCAGCTTTTACGGAACAAATTATATTTACGCAAATTATGTTTAAAAAACTCGCCTATATTAAAGTTAGCAAAAATAATGACGAACCAATAAAAAATTTGTCATTTGTGGTCTCTTATATAAGGGTCTTCATCCGGTGGCGGATGTACAAAACAATCGTTCGAAGCTTAATAAATAAGTGACAAATATGTTGCCATAACAATAAGAGCTTGATACCCTTCGCGTGACACGACACATGAAAATTCATAAAATCCACTACAAGAGATACCAACGGAGCAGCCAATGGCGTTCGCTCTCTGTAAGAGAACAAGAGCGTCTCATTGGTTGTGCCTCGATCATCCGCGGACTTGTTCTTCGTTAGCTGCACCGTTTGCACTTTTCGAATAGGGAATGAAATGGATAAATATACGATCAAGTATTAAAGGGAGGGACGAGTGTCGCGGCAGGTGCAATTCTCAAAAGCTAGACTAGCTAGATTTGTATGTACGAGGTCGCACGTTGATGTCGGTCTGTCCGAAGGAACGGTGATTTGAAAATTCGCTATATTTACACGACGATTCCTGGAACGAACCAAAAAAAAATTGTATTCCACAACAGCAGCTTGTACCAATCGACTTTACGGCGAGCAGAACTGTAACGGTAATTATCACATATCAGCACAATTGTATTTGATATTCCGACGAAACGGCCAAGTTACACCGATTTAATATCGTATAATTATCTTAGCGCAAACGGTGTATCGACGATAGCGCGCGCGCAGTGTGTGTATGCCGGAAGAAATTTTACGTTAGGATCAGGATTCTTGTACGACGATAGATACGGTATATTGTATATGTAATAATCCCTTCCTAGATAATACGCGCAGAGATACATTCGCTTTTGATGTCTACTCCAGAAAGAGATACACGCTATTGTATTCGAGTCAGCTTCAACGGAAAACGTGTCTCGCTCGAAGGAGTCTTGGTTAACATACGTTTAATGTATTTTAGACTGGGAAAATGGCTGTACCGTCAGAGAACGTCATGAATACAAACCTCGACGATCCTGTAACAAAGGCAGTGGTCGATAATATAATGGGTAACCTGCCTACAAAAAAACCTCTCGTTCGATGCGAAGACTGTGACCTTTCCTTTACAAGTCAGGCAGTATTAGATACACACTTACAGGGTGCACGTCATGCCAAACAAGTCAGTAATAAGTAGAGACAAATGTAAGATTGGGCACATGGTTTTTTTTTATTTTTTTTTTTATTTAATGAAATGATATTACAGGTAAGATCTAAGAATATAATGGCAACTCTTGAGGAAACAAAGATCTCATTTACCAAGGATGAAGAGACAAACGGGCTCAAATGCAATGTATGTAACGTGTGCCTGAATTCAATTCAACAATTACAAACGCATCTCAATGGTAATGAATATATATAATATTACTTGCGATATATCATAAATTCAGCATAAAACATTGTAAAATTGAGATAATATTAAAAATGACATGAAACATATATTTGCAGGAAGCCGCCATAAAAAAAAATTAATGAGAGGTAATAATAAATCTTATATGGTAAGAAAAACACTGCCATATGGCCTTAAAACTAATCGCTTCATGTACCTGGATAAAATAGAGAAAAATACAGTTGTATTAGTTTATAGTTTAGTATTGTTCGCATTCGCATGCTTGACGCTATTGCTTACTTTTGCTTTTCACTTTTTTCTATGAATTAACTATGTGGAATTAACTTGCTTGCCATTCGCATAATTTTTATTGTTGTAGAATTTCAGTGCTAGTAAGCGCTTAGTAATAATTGCAATTTGTTGTTATTCTGCGTTATTATTTATTATTATTTATTTAATATTTAATTATTATTGAAAGATAAGTAATATTATATTCGTTTGCTTATTAACATGTTATCGTGAAAAACAGTTTGGTCACGACTTGTTTGCATATGTTACATTTAATAAATTAAGTTTGTTTGACTGTACCTCTTAATTCCTTCTCATGTACAAATTTTACATATGTATTACTTTTTTATTAATATTGTTGTGTTATAGAAATATTTTTTGTTATTTTTTTTAATGACTGCTTTATATATGAAAAATATTTCATGAAAAATAAAGAACAACAAATAATGCGAGTTATTAAATTTCCATGTAATGATATTGTATAGATATATGTATATGTATATATATATTTATATGTGTTTGTATACTTTCCTAAATTTACATTTTAATTAAAGAAAATAAGGAGCGATTGTTTCATAATCTAAAACAAAATTTTTTGATAAAAATTCTGTAAATTTTAAAACAATCGTAATATACACACACACACACACACACACACACACATGTATATATATATATATATACATATATAAATATTATAAATAGTATGTAAAAATCTATATTTAATACAAATATTCTATAGGTATTTATATACAATCCCTTATATTGCTATAAAAAGTTTGTAAATTAATGGATTATTTTCGCATGAAAATACACTTTATTTTTACACATTACAGAGATACTCTTAGTAATTATATATTCCTGATATTATACGCTCATTAATGACCAATCTTTTTATAGCATGAATGTAGTGTTCAAGCTGATTTATTATCACAAATTACCGCTTCTGCGGCTGTGATATATAGATAGTGTTGATCGCACATTGATGCTTAGGTGACGCCTACTGGTACTAAATTGTCTGTTGCCAGGAAAAATGACTACCTTAAATGCGATATATGTAACAAATTCTTCAACTCTGGATCTCAATATAGTGTGGTACAATATTTTTACATATATATTTGTGCATATCTAATTTTATCTCAAGATAAAGTTTAACTCACTTTATACAGTGTATTTCATATAATTATATAGAAATGTCGAGAATGTACCACAATGTATGATATATTTAAAATTTAATATCGCCCATTTTTATATATTTGCAGCATATGAATTCGGAGAAACATGCTGACAAAGTGAGGAGATCGTTTAAAGATCCAAATAAATCCAAAGCATTTGTTCCATATTGGAGAAGACCAAAACACCCAAGAAATACGACACCCAAGCAACAGATACCATCTCTGTCACTCAGCTTTGTATCTGGCAATTTTACATATCCGCAATAAGTTACATAATTTGCACGTCTCATTTGAGTTATATACTTCGAGATCGTTTGAAATAATGTTGTCCTATTAACTAATAAATCACGATCAAATATAACGTAAATGTAAATATACATAATAATAATTTTAATTTTCGTAAATCTTAAATCTGAAATATTTTTATCCAGAAGGAAAGAAAAACAAGAATCTCAAATAATATATAAAAGCAATCAAGTTGTAATCTCCTTAATATTAAGATTAAATAATTCAAAAGTTTTTGTAGAGTTCATCTTTTGAATCATTAGATAAGATAATAGATCATTGTCCAATAAAACTTACAAAATTATGTATATAGTGATGTATATTTACATTTCACTCTGGTTGTCAAAAAACGATATACTAAATTTAATGAACTACAATTAATTGAAATTTAAATCAAATGTATTTACAAGTATTAGCCTAAGTCGTCTTCACGAATAGATCGTTCATCATTTTGCGAGAGTCCATCACATTCACACTAAAAAAGCATGCAAGTTATTAGTATTTCAAATATTTTTTAATATAATGTAATATTTTATATATTATTTGCTGACATTACTTGGTTTGTGTATGTTTTCAATAAACGACGTAATTCTGCATTTTGCTTTCGTAAAGATTTCACTTCAATATTCAAATTATGTCGTTCTTTTAATATTTCATGATACTTATTAAGTCCGATTAATAAGCCATCCCAAAGTCGTTCTTTTTTGGCTGGGAAAATTTCATTATATCGATCCCAAAAATCTGTTATGTCTTGAACTGTTATATTTCGCGATACGATTGTCTTTTTCTCTGTTAATTTTTCTTGAAGTGTCTCTGGCATCTCTTTCCATTTAACAAAATGATATCTTTCTACAAATTCTCGTAACGCTCTACTGACAAACGTAGCTTCTATTTCAAGCAAATGTCCCTTGTCGCATAATAAACGTCGTTGCATTTGATCATCGTCTGTACAAAATGAGTAAAATTAATATTAATTTTATTAATGTAACATTTTTTCGGACTGTTTTATATATATACGCACACGTATATAATTTCCATTCATTAAAATTATTATAGAAGTAAAAGTGCGCGTACCCTTAACGATGTCACTAATAGATCCATCAGAAGTTGAAGTGCATTCCGCGATAGGAAGTAACGTTTCAGTTGAAGAACTTCGAGATGAAGTATCTATAATGCTCACTTCGTCGCTAGGAATAGACAATTGTTCATCACAGAGTGCTTCTTTCACGGTGGCAATTAATTTAGCTTCGTCTTTTGTGAATTCCTCAGCATCTCCACAGACATCTGCTTGTTCAACGCTAATATTTCAAATATTGCTTATAAAGTTATTAAAATACATACATTGTTTAGTTGTAACTATTTACTCACTCCGTTTTCAGAGAAGAAGATTCCTCGGTAGATCTGCTTATGTCCTTGCTCATGTCCTTGCTCATGTCCTTGCTACACATAGGACAATATGCATACGGCAGAAAAAAATTTAAGAGAAAGCCAAGTTCCTTCTCGGACTTGATATTTAATGCCTAATAATATATGACAATGTTATAATGAAATAAAATGGGATGTCTTTCATGCATATTTACCTGAAATACATTATCTAATCGTACGACCAGCTGATCATTCGCGGTGTAAGGTAAAAGTAACTCGAGCAATTTATCTTCGATCAAATAATCACAACGATCAGAAATTTGCTTTATGATATGATTTAACAATTGTCTTTCTAAATTGATTTCTTCAATGGTGGTCGCCGATTTGTAAGTTTTATATATTATTTTTTTCTCATTGATCAATGTGTTCTCTTAAAGAATGCAAGCATGCACTTGTCAGAAAATTTCATACGCAATCGATTAAAAAGGTGTTTAATTAATTTTGTTACCTTCTTCTATTGCACACATCACATTACGATAAGACGGTAAATCTTCTTTTTTTAATAAGGTTTTTTCAGGTGGTTTCCATTCCATGCCCAATAATTGTTCATATATAATTTTGTCAGCATTTAAAATCTAAAAACATTTATATTTTTAACATCAATGCTATTAAAATATTTACCTTAGCGTACTTTATCAAGCAGCTCATTTGCTTTTTCCTCATTCATATCCCAAATTTGCATAAACTTCTTATCATTGATTCTTGTGAAGTGGTTCGACTTTTCTATTAAATCCAAAATATTCTTGTGCGTTTTTATAACTTGATCAGTGAACTTCTGTATCTCAAGTCTCGTGTTTTCTTCTAATTCCGCATAATTTTTTTTCAAGCCATTGGCAATATCTTGAAGTCTGAAAAAAAAACGCCAATTTATCGGTTAATCATAATTAATTCAGCGATCTCTAGGAATAGCCTCGCTGTATTCAATCATGTAAAACAATTTAATTTGCATTCAATACCGACTTATTAAGTCTTCTCTTTTGCTGATTTTTCACTATAGCGTTTTCGTCTTCTCGTCGCTTAAGCACGGCGTAATTGTAATCTAGTTTCTCGATGTTCATGAAACAAAGCGCTTTCATGTTCTCCACCTCCTGTTCAAGCTTCTGTATCTCAAGTTCGAAACTAATTTTCTGCGCCCGGAATTCCTCCTGATGCTCGATCATTACTTTCTTCATCTCTTTCTCGTACTCTTGCATTATTTGCTTCCGCCTGTCTAATCCCGCAAGGCTATGCTCCTGTAACTTTTTATACAGCGCTTCCCATTTCTCCGAAAGATTTTGCAGCAGCATTTTATATTCTGAGTCTACTGCGTCATTAATAAGCGATAATTCGTGACGGTAAGCTTTAGTCATGATGTTCATCTAAATAAAATATACGAGCCCTTAATACATTAAGTTACGTATTAATGTGATTGCCAAAATTATTTGTAAATCTAACTTGATTGTCCACCCTATTGATTAATAAGTCTATATCCTCATTTTGACTTTTCTGATCATTAACAAATTTAAGATCAGCGTTCTCCAACTCTTCTTGCAACTGCTCGATGACGGCATCTTTCCTCTCCAAGATTTCCATACACTTGGCATTTTGGGCTTCCATTTCCGCGTGTATGTCTAATGGATCTTTGGATGCGAGAATGTTTGACCATTTCTCGTTGATCTTCCGGTACCTTTCCATACATTCCTTATCATCTTCCTCGAGCTGCTTCAGCAACTTTCTTCGGATTTCCTGCGCCTCCCTTCGTCGTTGTAGCTCCCTAGCGTCATTCGCCACTTTCACTGACGTCACCTACACATGAATTTATTTAATAATTACTTTCATGTCTTCTTTTGTTAGTATTAATAATATATCATGAAAATATAGAATGAATAACTCACAGATCCAAGTCTGTGAGTCGAAATAAACATTTTTTTATACCAACCACTTCGTCACTCTCCAACGACAAGTTTTCCAACAGGTCCGAACTAGCGAGTATTTGTCTCTCAGTGAGTGTCTTCTCGATGATCTCTTCATCTTCAACATCTAATTTTCTATAAAAGAAGTATTCACAATTTTATATGAGAAGGAGTCCGATTCTTTAATGCTATAAAGCAAGAGACAAGAATGCGTGAAAATGCAAATACAGTTATACAATATTATATAACATCACCCAAGTAAAACACATTACATATTGTGAGCGGATTGTTTAATTTTTAAGGAATATTTCTGAAGGGTTGGGAGAATCAAGGTTTGTGAATCCTTCCAAATTTTATTATAAATAAATTCACACTAAATTATTTAAATACTAAAGATCCAGCTTGATCGTTCAGGGCTTTTATTTCCTATTTGTTGTGTTTTTAAATTTTAATTTTAATCAGCCAAGCATGAAGGAAAAGTTCTTACTTAGCTAGCACTTCTAGTTGCTGTTGAATGCGGATGCGGCGCGCTAATTTGCGCTCGGTCGGGTCCAACGACGTAAGAGACAGTTGTTTTGTATCTTCCGCGAACTCGAGATATCTGTCATCCATATTTGTTCCTTACGCTCGTTTGCCACAAACGTGTGAAATAGTAAAATGGCAGATAAACCGAATTAAATCAGAAAAAATTCAAAGGATTCTAATTTGATGGTGACGTTTAAAATGACAGCGGCTATTTATGCGAAACAATAAAATATCTCAACATAAGCAAATGGTCTTTTTCTCTAGATTATAATAAACGAGACATCACGGTGTTTGTTTGCTCAATATTTGGTCGCCAAGTCAAAGCGACGATACGAACGCGATCATTTCCGCGCGTCACAAAGCATATAATCAACAGGAAAAAAAAGAAAAATATTTGACGTCCTTTTTTTTCCTTTTCCTTTTTGCATTGCCATCGTTTGAAATAATGTTTTTGAATCGTCGCACGTAGTTAAATGTGTATGTGTGTTAAATGATAATACAGTTAGGTGACAATAGCCATTATTGGTAACCAGCAATATCGTCCTAGCAATTGATATTCCGACAGATGTCACTATGCATCAAATCGCCAGACTTTCATATTGTTGTAATTGTAAAAATGATTGATTCTCATTTATACAGGCTTGATAAATTCATGGAATTAATTTCAATTCATTGCAATTATATTTATTTGCAGCTTATAGATTTTTTTATAAATAATGATTAATACATGTTGTGTGAGAAAAAAGAATGGAAACAAGATCCACACTGAGATTCCAGCGGAAGCAACACTATTTTCTTTTTACTTACACATATATCTTAATTAAAAAAAAAACCCCCTGTAATACAAGAATGTAATACAAGAATGATTGATTTGCATAGTTTAAGTTTATAATTATCGAATCCAGAAATGCGAGCTCAACATACTGCTATTCAAATACGTCTATACATTAAAACACATACACACATATTTTTTTTAGTGAAATTTCAATATACATTTGAAGGAAAATAGAAGCAAAATAAGCTTAACCCAAGAATAATATAAGAACAAAAGCAGGACTCATATATTTAATTTAGATGCAGAAGAATAACGAAGGCTGAAGCTCAAATTTATTTTATCTTTAAAAAAGCCTTTTGACGTAACCGCTGAATAAACGCAACCGAGAACCGCCACTATTAGGCGGCGCGGAAAGCCGCTGAAAAAACCTAACAAAGGTGAAAAAGCGAAGCTTTCAAAAACGCGAAACGGCGAACGAATGAATCGCGAGTTCCATCAAGTTTGTACATTATCTTCCCGCCAGATTTACATAACATAACTTGATTGCAGTTAGCTCGATTAGGCACAATCGAAGAGAGCATACGCATGTGTATGTAGATAAAATGTATATTTATCTGTCTAAAATTCGATATTAAAGTTGAACGATCAGAACGCGCTATCGCGTCTTTCGTTATCATCTGGCGCGAGGAGAACCAAAGCCGAACGTTAATGCACCCGATTTATCTCGTCTCGTGCGTTACACGCTCGTCGTGTCGTAACCCCTTCGAGCAGAACGAGAAGCGGGGATAAGCGTCTCAATGACGAGCGAAGAAATAGCTTTATCTAATGCGATAAGTGCTATCATCAATCGTCTCGCAGAAGGCTCGAGATAATTGTAGCGAAACCGCTAAGTCGCGATTCACGAGCTCTTTTCCCCCCCCCCCCTGTCTCTTACTTATATGTATGTACTCTTGCAGTCTAACTTACATTTTAATACTTTATGTATAATCATATTTCATCTTACTTTGTCTTTGAAATTATAATTACGTATAATTTTCTTTTAATTATTGACTTTTCTTTACTGTGATTTTACGCTTGAAGGAATTTGTGTCAGAAGGCCCAATAAAAGATGCTTTCTCTCTCTCTCTCTCTCTCTCTCTCTCTCTCTCTCTCTCTTTTTCTCTGTACATATATTGTTTCCTTTTTGTTGTAATTAATTTCTTTAATTTTTATTAATTTTCTTATATCATTCTTACTTTAATTTGTTCTTAGAGGGCACTGCCCTATAATTATAATAAGCGTGCTCTCTCTCTCTCTCTCTCTCTCTCTCTCTCTCTCTCTCTCTCTCTGTTAAAATACACTGTATTATATCAAATTTGATTACATTTTATTAACTCCATTATATTAGGTGTTGGAATTAATTCGTAGCGTTTTACAAGTGATGGGAAGTACTTTCATTAATGTATTTTTTAATGCTCATGTGAAATAAATAACATTCTTTCATTAAAAACGCTACGAATTAATTCCAACACCTAATAATACGTCGAAAATATGTATACATTCAACGTCACAACTTTTGTATCGAATTCTCAGCGCTTAAAAGGATCATCCTAGATCGCGAAATAGATGAAGCTATCTCTCTCTTCGTGACTCGATGCTCGCATGGTGAATTAAGACGTACGCCTACGCACGTACTGGTATTAGGAGCATGGCAATCAGCACGTGTGTGCCGCGTATTCGCGTCACTCGCGACAATGCGCCTGCTTGTATCGCTAATGCCGCGTGTCCCAGGTGTCCCCGTTTCTTACGATCCAATTTAGGTCCGTTCGATTATCGATAGACGAGGTTAGCAATTCTAACTTCCATTACGCTGAGTGAACGAGTGGATTGTCGCTGCGATAACGGATTATCGCGATGAAGTTATTCATAACGGAATGATGACACGCGCGATACCAGGCGCGTCAACACTCACACACACAATATATATATATATATATATATATATATATATATTTACATACAGGACTTGTTTATGTAAAAGAGTATGATACTTTTGACTTTTTGAGTTTTGACACGTGAGGACATATAGGAAAAATAAAATAAGTCGCATATATCGTGTTGTAAAAAGTGCAAATGTATATTATTTTACTTGATATTATTGTACATTCTTTAAATGTAAATGATTATCTGATAAATGATAGATATCGATGATTACGTGACGATGATTATGTGGCGATGTTTATCTTCAAATTGATTAAGGCTAATTTTACTAAACATTGCTCTATCATTGTCGATTCAGTAACAACGAAAAAAACTTAGCTTAATATTAGGTGTTGGAATTAATTCGTAGCGTTTTTTAATGAAAGAATGTTATTTATTTCACATGAGCATTAAAAAATACATTAATGAAAGTACTTCCCATCACTTGTAAAACGCTACGAATTAATTCCAACACCTAATAATTAGTCGAATTTAAGTTGATCAATTAAATCGATCGTTTTTGCCTGGAAAGAATTTTTCGACGAGATATCGAATAAATAAATAGAAGCTTCGTATATAATATATTCGAAATTAAACGATAAATTATATTTAAAGCAGAGCTTCATAAAAACGAGATGTAACGTTATATTTATAATTATGCGCTTATCGCATTGTCCAGATACATCATTCGTTAGAAACGCGTGGTCGCGTCTCTTTACTTTAGAAGTTAAAAAAAAAAGACTGCGAGGAAAAACGTAACACTTGAGCATTATTCCATAGAGAACGTAGATTTCACTACGCTAAGCAAATACTGCACTTAACGGCCGAAGCGGATATGAAGCTATAAGAGTATAAGCCTCGTTATATTTTCGGTACGATATCACTCATTGGGGTATTCGGGATAACGAAATGCCCGAATTTGATATGTAAAGTAAGATGAAGAGAGTAAGGGTCATTTTCGCACATCTTTATACCGAGATTCTCAGAATAACGGTAACTTGAATAATACAACTTATTGCCAATAAAAATACAGCTATACATTGGTTAAAGAAATTCATGGAGAATCTATTTGGCCACGAATTGGTTGAAACAAACACGACGTCCTTCGACAAAACGTTCGACGTAGGCTTCCGGGAAATCGTTTTCTCTAGTTTCAATATCGAAGTCGACGTATTTCTGCGAATCCTGAAAATCTCAAAGGTGAGAAACATCAGAATTAATATTTCTAATGTTTGTCAATATCAATGTGATTACATTAATACTCTTTACTATGATTATTTACAACCGAAATTACTGCGATTTTTTCGAGTTTAATTTTCAACGCTACGCGAATTATTTCCATTTTATCCCGAACAATAAACATACTCTCTAAAACTTTCAGAGTGGAAATTGTCACTCTAAAGAGTGAAATCTCAATCTTGAAGACTGAAAACTCAGTCACTCTTTTTTCCAAGACTGGCTCAATTTTCACGCCAAAATTTAGACAGTAATCTGTATTCATAGTCAGACCTTGTATTAAAGACTTCCTTAAATTTACCTTTAGATGTTCAATAAAATAATTCGTAAAACATCTGGAGAATAAATTTAAGGGAAAGCCTTAAATGTAAAGTCTAACTATGAATACGAGCATAAAAGAATTCGATTTGAATATCAACGGAATATCAGCCGGGAAAAGAAATTCACCAGCACAAGACACACGACCGTGAAAATTGGTGACGCGACGCGTTCCCGAATAACGAAAACGTTCGTGTCCGTTTTCGGCACGGTTGCGACAGAAATCGCTTTCTCTCTAATAACATCCCAACGCGCAGTCACACGAACGTTGCTGTCGTTGCTCGCGAGTTCGACGTCGCGTAACGTGCGATATACGAACGTGCGACGACGTTCAGACTGTTCGGAGGAGCGCGACAATGATCGCATGGACATAACAACGGTTAGTTCGTTCGCGGACGTCGCGAACACGGCAAGATAAGATGGCGGCGGCGCAGGCACGCAACTAGCGCATTGTTCACCCTCAACAGATTGCCACTGTTATTTTTTTGTGTCCTGAGATGAGTCCGTGACAAAAAAATGTCTAGAGGCTATTTTCCTTCCTCCACCGGACTGCACTGGAACTTTCTTTCTCGCTTTCATCAAATATCAAATACATATCTATTTTGAGTGAAATGAAAGAGTATACTAATTCAGTTATAGAAAACAGATCTTAAATGGAACCTAGATGGAACGTGATAGTCAAATATTATAGGTAGAATAAGAATTTGATAGTTATTTATATTTTCAGTTTTATATTTCAATGCATCAATTTTATACTTTGATTTATAATATTTTTGTACGTTTATTTGTCAACTATGATGAGCATTTATACATCTAATAATATATACATTCTAATAAGCGTATTGAGCACAAGACATTCATGGTGGATGAAAACCATTTCAAAATTGTACGAAAATTTAACGAAGAATCCCGTAGATTTTTTGAAAAATCGTATATACATATATGGCAATTATAAATCTTCCATGTAAATGAACCAATGATTGTTTCACAAAAAACAGTTTCAAGTCGGCTTTGTCTTACAGAATTTGGTGTCTCAAGTCTCAAGGAGAAATTACACCAGCGTTATGATCACAAAAGAAGCATTTCGTTCCACTCACGCTTCGAAAATCATTTGGATAAAAGAGAATAACAGAAAATTTCGTAGCAAGAAACCACTTAAAAGATCCTTATTCCTCGGTCACGCCGAATCTACGAATCTACGCTTACGCGAAAAACGCTTATCCGCCCACATGGCTCATTAATACGCGCTATCAAGCTCCAGCACGTTTGTTTGATCGTTACTTCCTTGATTAGAGGGAACGTCACGAAGTTAAGTACTTTTATTTTCGTAATAATCCGATTGTCCGTCTTTATTCTCGGTAGAAAGTACCGATGCCCCGGGTAATTGGCTGCCCCTAAACCGTCCCTGAAGCAAGAGAAAAAGAGAGATAGAGAGAGAAGGAGCAAAATGCGTGTGCGCGCGCACATGAAACGAAGGGAGAAAGAGAGAAAGAGAGAGAGAGATGGAAAGTGAGGTGAAAACAAAGATGGCAGACAGGATTTGACTCGACGGCGACGGCGGTGGTAGCGCAGAAGGAAGAGAACGAATGACTTATGGAGGAGAGAGGGTAGGAGGGAAAAGAACGAGAGGCGAAGGGAGGATCAAGAGAGAGAGAGAGAGAGAGACAGACGGTGCACGATGATCTGGCGAGGAGGGAGGAGTGAGAGGCGAGGGGAACGGAAGGGGGAAGTACGGGACGAAAGGGACAAGCGCGGCTTGGGGGTTCGGGTTAGCTCGTTCGACCCGTTATCCCTTCTCCGCCTGTGTGAGTCCTCCCTACCTGTCCTTGCTTCGATTCGAACGAGTCTTCCCCACCCCTTCCCCCTTCCGCCCCTCACAATCGAAAGCACGCGCGCGCGCGCGCGCACACCCTCCCGTTGTTTCCCCTTCTCTTTTTCCCCCTCACCGCCTGGCGGGTGACGATCGCGATCGCGAACTGCCGCCTCTCTCTCTTACGTAGACTCGTTCCGCTCCCCTACTTTGGCTTTCCCACCGCGCGGCAAACAGCATTGCTAGCCAGCGAGCCTCGCTCTGCTCCCGCCACGGTGACGTCACTCTGAGTAGTGTAGTGCAGTGAGAAGGAGCCCAAGTGTTAGCTCCCGTCTGCGTTACATGGCCCGAGTGTGAAGTTGAGAAAAGCGGAGTGAGTTTTAAAACGGAGACGTGAAATCCTAATACGGCAGAAACGCAAGGCCGAAACGAGGAAAAAAAAAAAGAAATTAATAAGCGAGTGAGTTTGTTTTCCGATGTGCCCGGCCGGACGTCTCGGCATCGCCGCAATCGCCGCGCGCGTGCACGCGTATACGTTCGTGCGACGACAACGGGAGTTTTACGCCGCGTGCGTGATCGAGATTATCAAGAATCGTACGTCGAGATAACTCGATCTTCGCGGTAGTTCGCGGCTGTCGCCGAATAGTGGTGATACAACAGATATATATATATATATATGTATATATATATATGATATATATCTGAAAGATAAATATTGTACGTGATATATACTCGGGTCGCGAAAGTATATACGTCGGTGATATGTGAAAAGGGAAAGAAGGGGGGGGGCAAAAAAAAAAGAAAGGCAATTGTCCCTGCAGTGAATATACTTGGGAGAGCCAAGTTACGGTTTACGTGTATATGCTCTCTCCACGACCACGCGTGCCGCACGTATCTGTAACGTACGTGTATACGTACGTAACGCACGCGCGTATATAGCGCGTGTGTATGTGTAGTAACGAGTATAGGAAGGAGAGGAAGAGGAAAACGGAGCGCGACGAAGTTCGAATTAATTCGCGTTATCAGCAGTGGGTCACGCGCACGCACACACGCACACGCACGCCGCTACGCCTAAAACGCGACCGAGGCTCGCGTCGCTTCGACGAGAGAATTTCCGTGTTTCTCGCGTGCGCGCGCGCGTCTGTAAAGTGACGTGCCGTGCCGTGACGTGTCGTGTCGTGTCGTGCCGTGCCGTGCCGTGTCGTGCCGTGTCGTGTCTCGCCGTTCTGCTGTGCCGTCTTGGTGTGCCGGTGCTGTGGTGCCGCTCCAACGGAAACGGAAACGGAGCGGAGCAGAAAAACGCGGATCGTCGCGGGTGCGTCGCGGAATTATGCCGCGCCGAGATGGATCGGGATCGGATCCCGCGGCCAGCGCGATCCGGGAAGTGCTCGTCGTGGCTAAGTGACGTG
This sequence comes from Acromyrmex echinatior, assembly GCF_000204515.1. Next base: position 1,828,740 of record NW_011626988.1, read on the forward strand.
TGATCGAAGGAGCGAGGCCGCACAAAAGGTATCTCCATACGCGATACGAGTGATATACGATGTGGTGTTTTTCGGCGACGTTACTACCGATCCTCGCAGTCGTAATCGTCAGTGGCGTCCGCTTTAACCAAGGCTCCTGCTACTCTTTCTCCTCCTCGACCTTCTCCCCCGCGTCGTCCTCGACGTCGGAGCGCGTCGTCGTCGCGGCGCATAAGCCTGAGCCTCGCAAGAGCCACGTCGCCGTCGCCGTGGCCGTCGTCGTCGCCGCCGTCGTCGCCGTCGTCGTCGTCGTCGTCGCCGCCGTCGTCGCCGTCGCCGTCGTCGTCGTCGTCATCGTCATCATCATCATCATCATCCCGGTGATAGCCACGGCCGCTGTTGCCGTGTCCACGCACGCACGTGCGATCATCGTACCTACGTCGACGTGCCGCGTCCTCGACGACGACAGCGTTCGTCGTGTCTGCTGGGCTCATCTCTTACCGGCTAGTGACTAGTGATTCTCGTTTTGCCCAAGTGATCAGTCAAATTGGGAGAGCGTGGAGGAGAGAGGGACGAATTGAAATCTCTCCAGTAGTCGGTAGAGATATATATCCAAGACAAGGAGCAAGGAGGTGGCGGATTCAGTTCCTAAGGAGAGAAAGATGGAGGCCAGCCTGTTTTAATCGATCGGAAAATTGCGCGTTTTTTCTCTGTGTGTTGGTGGAGTGTCTGGTGAATTTATTCTGCCCTGATCGAGGTTGTGTGTCGTTGTACAGTGCCTCCAAACGATACCACAACATCCGATCCCAAATGAAGAGTTCGGAGCAAAATGGTTAGAGAGACACGTCACCTGTGGGTTGGAAATCTGCCGGAAAACATCCGAGAGGATCGCATCAGGGAGCATTTCAAACGGTAAGATATCTTGTTTCTTTTTCTTTTCTTTTTTTTCAGAATCTCTGCGTATACACGTATGTGACGCACAAACTTCTCGCTTAAACAACCTCTCGCGTATGTTCAGTTTTAAATCCATCGCTTCCATAAATCGCGTTTCGTGTTTCGTAGATCGCAGATCTAGTTTTGTCTATAATATATATATATATATATATATATGTGTGTGTGTGTGTGTGTGTGTCTCCTATTGTATCATCAATACATTCTTGCTATGTAACGTTTTGTTGTATTGATTTAGAACAGCACGAAAGTTGAAATCTTCAACACATGTAGATATCACCGGCCTCGAACTTGAAAGATAAAGATAGTGCTTTTTTCTTCCTCTTTAGAACGGAGGAAAGAATATTTCGTAGCTTGCAATCTCAAATTTACCGACAGATTTTTCTGAAAAAGTCAAAGTCGAACTTTTCTTAGAGAAATGATATTCAGGAGCTAATAATTTGTAGGTAAATAAATAATTTTTAGATAATATTTATTTAAGAATTATGAGCAATTGAAAGAGGAAGTGTTTTGATTTTACTGTAATTGCATTACTGTAATGATAAAATAATTATGCTTAGAAACTCCATATTTGTATAGTTATTAAACTATAATGCTATAGTGCGAATATAATTATAATTTTTGTATATATCAAAAACGTATATTTTAAATATAAATTAAACAAAAATATTTTTTTAGGTACCAACTATATGTATTTATATTTTTTATGTAGAATTGTAAATATAGTTATTCTCTCTCTCTCTCTCTCTCTCTCTCTCTCTCTCTAATATGATAATAACTATAAAAATGGAGTCCCTAACTGCAATTATTTTTTCATCCAATTATTATATATTTTATCATAAATGCGAAAAACTTTACTCTCAATGCATAAACAGATTATATAAATAAAATATAATATGTATTCATCTCATATATATCTCATAATGTATTCTTCAATCGAAATGCTAACTAATAAAATTTTTTAATGTTTAAAGCTTATTTTTATGAAAATATTTAATGTTGAAAATTGATAATATCTTGATAATTCCGCTGAAAAAAATTGACTTAAAATTTAACAAAGAATTTATCGTTAAACTAAGATTATTAAAAGTATGTCGATTTTATCGGAAAAAGAGAAGGAATTCCATATGAAATTTCCAAATTATGCTGTGTTAATTTCGGTTGTAAATTAATAGCGAATTGATAGTTTTAAACATATTTTCCAAAAAATAATTATTTTGAAAATCTGAATGTTTAATTAATTTTACGAAATTTTAAATGGAATATTTAAAAAATCTAGCTATTATAATTACTTATAATATTTTCATTCAAAATTATATTTTTGGATATAATAAAACTAATATATATGGAAAATTTCTGCGTATCATCTACATATATCTTCAATCTTTACATAAACCGTAAACATTGCTCATAATTATATGTACATATTTCAAAATTAATAAGAATAAAGGACTTTTGATTTCAATAAACAATAAATATAATAAATGGCAAAAATAGAGATATTATATAATAAATTTTATTATATAATATTCCTATTTTTCTTAACATAAAATTTATAATTAAGACTAGAATTTATAATTTTAAATTTAATATTAAGATTAAATTTATAATTAAGATTATTTAGACTAGACTCTTACATGCTATTTATTTTATTTATTGTATATATTTCATAATAATAAAATTAATTTATTACAATAAATTATTAATTCTTTCATTACAAAAACTTTTAGCGTAAAACACGCAATGCATGCAGTTGCAATCGTTATAATGACTAACGCTGTAGCCAGAGTGACTTTTTGCCAGCGTATATTCTTTATAGAAATTATCGAAACGCCAAATTGTTTTACAAGAAAACATTTTCGTCGATTCCTATTTTTTAATCAATTGTTATAAAAATATAAAGTATAGCAATATTTACTTGCTAAGGCATTTGTGATGAAATAAATGCTAAGTTATTAAATACACCAATAACATGGGATGACGGCCTTAATTCAGAGCCTATACTTGCCAAGTTGTCAACAGCAATGAAAAAGTTGAAATAGAACTAATATTTCTTATATCTATATAAAATCATTACTTTCCATGAGACATCTCTTAAAAATGTTATTATATATCATTATATTTATAAAATTTAATGTAATTTTAGCATGAGCTTAACCTCACTTCGATTTCTAAAAAAAGCTTTTAGTACAATTGAACTGTTCACGGAACATTCTCGCATTATTAATTTTTATCAGAGTTTTATCCATATTACTCCAGTTTGCTGTAGATTATTTAAAATGTGTGTGCTATTAATCAAAAGAAATTAAAAAAGGCCGATTTTTGCTCAAGAAAGTGTAAGTAAGAAAGCTTTTGTAGATTTTGATCTTTTCTCAAAAATTGAGCACGAACATGGTATATTGATCTAAATTTCAACATTTTTTCAATTTTCGAGATATTCCCTAAATGCTACGACCTTTTTAATTATTTTATCATATCTAAAAGGTCAAAATCTACAAAAGCACTATTTTTTAAACACTATTTCTTTAATTTTTCGGACAAAAGATTGGTTTTTTTTTTTAAATGCTCCTTTGTTGAGTTTTAAAACAATCCATGTAGATAAGATATTGGCACTTATATTTTTTCTATTTACTGTTAGAAGCCTTAGAAGTCTGAAACATCTAAAGAATAATAAATGACCTACACTCAAAAGAAGAAAATTTTTATTGTTATTAGAGGTAAAGTACCTAAGTATATATAAAGAGAAGAGAAAACGAAGGATATTGATCTTGATCCCATTGATCTTGAAATCTTTAGTTATTTTATATTCAGGCTCATATTCAGAATGCGTTTTTATCGATCTGTAAGAAAGTCTATAATATGTGTAACGTACATTATAGTAACGTACATTATTGTTAGCGCGTTAACATTGTTGTAAGCGTGCTAACATGCTATAATGAATATGGGCCTTGGGATTTAAATATATTTAGAGATGTTTTCAAAGACAACTTGGAGAAAATATTTTGGGAAAGGAAGGAATTTGAAAAGCGAGAGGTTTGTAGAAAGGGACTTCGTTAATTTTAAATATGTCATATCGACGTGTTTGGAAAGAATAACTCTGTACTATTAGAAAAAATATTCAGGAAAGTTGGTTCTTGAAAAGAATTAGAATTATCCCAAACTGAAAATAAAGAAAATCAGGAAAGTGTCAGAAAAATTGAAAATGGTCAAGAAAATTGGAGAAAAGTCAATTTTGTAGTTTTCTGGAAAATTTAAGTTCTTGGTTTAATATGCGTACCTCACACCCCGCGCATTTTTTTAATACTATCAATTTAACAATGAAATACAAGCAGTGTCAGCAGCATTAATAATAATTTGCATTGCTATGTTAAATTGCTCTGTCAACAAAACAACGTTTATTTAACGATTTCCAAATCAGGATGAAAATATAAAAAATATTTTCAAAATATTCTTGAAAGGCAAGGAAAAACATAAAAATTTTGTCTGGAAATCAGGGAAAAGTCATGAAAGACGATTTTTTTAAGACGAAGAACTCTAAAAAGTGACAAGAAAATGAGTTTTATATTATATATCATTTCTCAAAGCTATTATTTCGCTCCAAATCTTGGGATCTTGTATCTTTCGATAAGATCTTTGGATTTTTGTCGTATGTGTCATATCTGTTCATATATATATAGAGACATAGATGATATAGACACATATTGTACATACTTTTTGTATATACACATATACATATATATATATATATATATCGTGCAAACTGTCGGCGTTATCGCTTCGATAAACCGAGTTTCAGGAAACGCATAAGGTGTTCCAATGTTTTCGGTATGGTCCGTATCGTAGTACGCGAGGACATGCTGAAGGAAGAGAGAGAGAGAAGACGGAGAAAGAGAGAAACGACGGCCACATGCATGCATATACATGTACATACATGTACTTATATATGATCGCATACATACGAAGATACGTTATACCAAAGGCCTTGGCTCCGTCTCTCCTCTTCTCTTCGCGTAGCGTGAGCGCGTCGTCATTTGTTTTTTCCCCGAAGTAATAATAGCTGAGGACAGCCATTTTGAGAGCTCGCAGCAGCACGAAGTTATTGTTCGACAGTGGCGCTCAATGCGCGGCTCCGCGCGCGTCATCCGAATCGTTCTAGCGAAGAAATATGTAAATATGTAAACCGGTTGTTAATCTTGGAATTTTAATTATATCGGCATGCAATTACGATAAACGCGAAGCAAATGAAGTTGATGAAGTATATATAATTCATTAAATACGGAAGAAATGATTTTTCACTATACAGCTGACAATTGGAAGACAAAAGCGAAGAGATAGAACGAGTGAAATGTATTGTTTGTGCTATATTGCTTAGATATATTCTGTTTTAAGAGAGATGGTATATATATTTTTTTGGTTCTCGTACTTATAATCTCTTACAATTAGTGTCGTCGTTTAAGATCCACCAATGTAAGATTAACTTTAATCTTGATTTAATTTATTCTTTATCTTTTTCTAATTCTACGAATTAAAGAAAAAAATAAATTTTTAATTGAATTGAGATTAAAGTTAATCTTACATTGGTGAAACCGACCTTAAATTGGTGATATGAGATACAAAAGAAAGTTCACAGTTTAACAATTTAACGAAAGATTTCTTATACATATTCCCTATTAGTGTTTCTGCAAAATCTCAAATTTATCAGTTTTAGCGAATATATTTACAAGCACATTTCAGGGATTATTTCTTAAATTATCTCTAACGCATTTGATCAATTCGAGATTTGCAAAGATACTAAGTATGTGATATTATTCATTTGTTTTCGCGTTAAAATAATACATTTTTTAACATTTTATAATTTATACTATAAAAATGAACAGATAATAAATATATAACGTAACGTAAATGGTAATGTAATAATGTAAAATATTTGATTTAGGCATTAATTTTATTAAAATGACATTTAGGGTAATCTATTTAAAAATAAGGAAGTGTGTTTTAATATATTGCATAATTTTATATCATATAAAAATAATTGGATTTAAATTATATTTTATAAAATTTATAAATTTATAATATTTGATTTAAAAAATATGAAATATTCTCTAAACATTTTTGATACTTAACTTTTATGCGACTTTCCTTCTTGCATGTATTTTCCTGTTACGTTTTTTCGCATAATATTTACAGTAAAATGATTTCAAAATAGTAAAGCAAACTGTGTATGTAATATAAAAACAATTATTACATCGACGTAAGCATGGAAGTAACGGTGACGTACGTCAGGGGCTCTCAATCGGCGGATACGACGTACTTCAAATAACATATTAAACAAAAGCATTTTCAATTATACATTTCACTTCTAATTATTTTATTTAAAATTTTTGGAGAACTGCATCTACGTAATATAATAAAATTCATATAATTGTAAATGCTCAAGTTTGATAGATAATCTATTTATTATTTTTTATCTCGTATATCTATCATATATCTCTCTTACATCAGATTTTAGTATAATTTTATACTTTATGATCTATCAATAATATTTCTTGAATATTTCCGTAAAGTATTTTTTCTTGTTCCACTCAATTATAAGAACATAAATTGCATAATTATAGAATAATTCTTTTAATTTTTAAATAGTTGTATAAAAGTTAAACATACACATACACACACAAATACTGATAGAAAGAGAAAGAGACATTAATTATATCTAAAAATATGATACATAACTTGAGATTTATAAAAATAAATAAAAATGCCACGTCATCGTATTGGAAAATTATCTGTCACGGCATTAATTAGAAAATTCTAATTAAGAATTCCTAAAAATCGCGACGAGGGAAACAAGTTTTGCGTCGCTCAAGTATCTCATATATTATTAAAGTGAAAACTGAAGTATGTATGTGTGTCTATGCATATATTCACTCATGTAAATCTACCTATGATTTATTGACTAATGAAGTTTAATTTGATGTATTAAACGCGTGTTATATCGTAATCAAAAATCGCAAAAATTTGCCTTTGGTAGCTGAAAAAATCCTGGATTTTCATTGAGAGATATTACGGCACAAAATGGCAACAGAAAATGTTCATTTCGGCGAATAGAATAACAACACTCGATCGGAAAAATCGATGGATATTCGGGATCGAGAGTGCCGCCCGCGCGTGGTCTCTTCGATGTTTTCAGTACGGACATTAGCCCCCTTCCCCTTCTCTCTCCCTCTCGATTATAAATTTCTTCTCTCGAAACGCACGCGGCGGTAAACGCTCGCATTGCCAGCGGCGCTACACGCTTCGTATGCCAGCTGGCGAATGCTGGTTCGCTCATAGCAGCAGCGTAGCACGACGAGGCTCAACTTTTTGACTTACGAAGTAACGAAAAGAAGAAACTTGAGCGGGACAAGCAGAGATTGTTCTTGATTCTCAATCGCAATCGAAACAATTGATTAGACAGCAAATGACGAAGCAAAGTTAACAAGTACGCCAATCACGCTGTTCATTAGATAAAATCATTAGATCGAAGTCCTAGCGACAACTTGATAGTTGTGCTCGAGTTTGTTTCATCTCAGAATCTGACTGACTCCAAGTTTCTTCGTCTGCATGGTCGTCCAGTGTCGTAGACGCAGAGTCCCGAGAACGTTCGTCTCCTTAAAATGGCGGACGGCGCAACGTGCTGCTGACCTCCGCTAGTATCGAGTACGACGACGTACGTACAGGTGAAAGACGATATATCTCTTTATCTTCCTTTAAAATTGTCGCCACCGAGAGAAGAATGCTGACCTCGAATCCTCCACCGGTCACACTCCTGTCGTTGCTCGAATCGCACAACTTCGCCTTGTGAATGAAGTCGAGCCATTTGTTTCCATTACGCGCACATATTTGCAAATGGCTATCCAGCGTGTGTCGCTGTTTATATTGAAGATCGCTGGAAGGACGTTCGGTCGAAGACACGCGCGAGAGAGAGGTATGGCTTATATTGACGCGCTCGAGGTATTGACTCTTCGCACTCACATTTTGCGCTTGGCTAGAACTGTAGATAACTATGTCAGAATATAAATGAAGTTCTGGAAAAAAATATTTTGCAGTATAGTGAAAACTTTGTGACGAATAACACATTTTCAGAAATCAGTCAAGAGAAATAATCCTATTTTCGATCAAAGCGAGGATCTTGGTATCTAAATATTTCACAGAATGAATATACATGTGCAGAGTTTTGCAAATCACGCGCTGAAATTTTTTTTCGACTTACTAGAATATGTATAATGTATATAGTAATATCACACATTAAATTGTAAAGCAATATATAATGTATATAGTAATATCACACATTAAATTGACAAGCAATTTAATAATTTTGATGCTGATATTAGAAGGATATTAATAATTTGATGTTAATTTAAGCATCTTAAGAACTATAAATAATTTAATTTATTGCGAAAAATATTACTTCGGAGGGATTCGAACCCGGATCTTCCGTATTTTTCGTGTGGGCGTCATCACATTTTAATAAGTAACGTGTTTTTTTTCCAATTGTGTACGGACAAGCTGATTTAACTCTTTTTTGTAAATTTTTTAACAGAGCATGCACAATTAATTTATACTATAACTTTATTTATTTGATAGAAGCGATTGATTTCGCTTCCAATACCCATTTCTATTAATGTAGATTAATTTTAATCTCAGTTCAACTTATTTTTCATCTTTTTGTGATTATTCTTACGATTAGAAAAAGATGAAAAGAAAATTGAACTGGGATTAAAGTTAATATACATTAATAAAATAAAGTAATTGACGATTATTGTAATCGCCATATAAGATCTCTAAATACATAACTTTATTATTACGTACAAATTATCGCGTTGTTAAGTGCTTTCAATTGCCTGATATTTTACTTTCTTCATTTTTAATATATATTGATAGCAATCAGCATAAGAGACTCGTGTAAATAACATAGATGTCTTCTGACCCCAAATGCGTGAATTTGTACGCATTTCAAGCGAATTCAACACACGTGCTCCCTATCTAAATATTCGCATGTCGTGGACGTGAACGTTAGTTGTTTGAGAAACGGCAATGTTGTCTCAAAGCAGCTGGAGGTGATATTTCGTAATTTGACACATTAATGTTTGACGAATAACTGTGATAATATTATTATAATAAATAATAATTAATAATATAATAATAATGCTTCTCCAACAACCAACATTCATGATGCACAAATATTTAAACAGGAAGTACGGATGATATCATACATGCAAATTGTTATATATTGCAATATTAATATATGTATATATATTCAATTTCATACATACAGATTAGATATTTTTTCACTTGCTTAGTGAAATTTGTAATTAATTTTTATGAAGTAAGCATGTCATTCATTTCAGAATTTGAGACTCTTATTCGCTCATCATTACTTTCTCAGATTGTGTGACTTCAGAAACGAGAAAACACATAATAAAGTTCTCGCAAATTATGTTTAAATAGAAATATATTCCAATAAAACAACATTATAATCGATAGAATAGACTTAAAAAATATATCGAAAACTATCTTCTTGTTTCAGAGGAAAATTAAATCACATTTATTTCTGTCTACATATTGGGTCATTTAAAAAGTATCCGCGATTTTTTTCATTTAAAAATTGAACAAAAAACCGCGGATACTTTTTAATTATTAATTGATTTGACAGTTTGTCATAGCTGTGAACATAGCTTATTTTGTTTTTAGTTATGCTAATTTTTTGTTATGGTATGATTGTTAGTAATAATGAAGTTTATTAAAGTTTATTAATTAACAAAGTAAAACAAGAGTTTTCGCAGTATATCTTATAAGTTGATTCTATCGATTGTAAATATTGTTTCTCATTGAAACACATTTCCATATTAATATTTTGCAAGAATCATTATTATATATTTTCTCGCATCTGGCGTCACAATCTGATATAGTAATGATCTGATATAGTAAGTGAACAGGAAACTAAAGAAGTTCTCACGTGTTTCAAAAACACAATTCTATCTAATGTTATTATACTGAAAATTATAAGTCTGTTTCTCACGGCTTCTGCCCTTTGCTTCTGTTTTTCTTTAAAGCATAAATGTATATTTATTTTAAATATGAAAACTTTGCAAGAAAATGAGCAAAACAGATCATCCAACATGATCATCTACATAATATCACACATGTTATTCTTAAATGTTATTTAAATATTCAAGCTAGACAATATTAAGAATCTTTACTTTAGATCGCATATGTGAGAAACACAATCAATACTAGAAATTCAAAATGCCTATTACGGTCGAAGCTGGATCTTCATTGCTTTAAATAATTCAATCTTGAATTACTAATATACATATATATGTACTTGCATACATAATATATTATATCATATTGTAGTCTTTTCGAATTGCGCGCCGAATTGTTTTTTCGGACTTATAAACGCAATTAAAACTACACTAGTAATCGCGAAATAAATTGACAATGCACAATTCGAAAAGACTTAAGGCGTTTTAAATTTCTAATATTCAAGCTAACATGTAAATTCTAAATAATTCTTAACTTCTTATAACCTAACTTCTTAAATAATTCTTTTCAATGTAAATACGCAATGATCTTGAGATCACAACGTGGCTTGCTAATATTGATTCTACATCGCAATATCGAGTAATATCTCAATATCGGCAAGCAACATCGATTGTGTACGATTGCGACGTACACAATAATAAGATGATATTCTCAGATAGGATACGCGTGTTTCGTAAGCATCACTTGCACTTGTCTGGCAAGACCTTATCTCGGATTTCTTTATGAATACACGAAAAAAACTCGAGAATGATGCATTCAGCGACTTTAATACGTGCGCGCGCGAGGACGCTGCATTTACGATCCACGTATAGGTATACGTGTACATGCATCCGTACACGTTTACGAATACACGGGGGCCCGCTTAGATTATATTTACAATTTGCATAGGTGAGAGCATATATTGACGGAGTTGGACGATGTACGCGCGTGAAGAGAGGCGCGCGCGCGCGCGCACGCGTACACGTATGTACGTGCGCGCGGGTTGCCGGCGTATTTTGGTATATTGATCGCGCGTGGTCGACCATCCCCCTTCCCCTTCCCCTTCCCCTTCCCCTCCCTTGCCGCGCACTCTTCGCCCCATCTCGCCCCGCCTCGTACCCTACCGCGCCCCTGCACCCCGACTCCACCCTCGGGGCACCCGTCCTGCACCGGAGTCCTGAAGTCCTCGTGTTTCTCCCCCTCGAGACGTCACCCATCCCGAAAAACTTGCGACTCGCGGTAACCGTCGGTCACACGTATTCTCACGTGTGCCGACTGTCGCGATATATACGACATGTCACGAGCGTGTATTTTTCTTCTGCGAGTTACGCCGAACCGCCGTTCTCCCCTCGTTACCTCGATTGGATTTCTTAGACGGGAACCTCGACGAGAACCGACGCCTTAATTTCTTATTCGACTTGAGTCCGCGATGCGAAATTATCCTGACGTGTATTAACTTAGGACGTAAAAATTTCATCATTTTGTATCCGATGACGTCCGATGTTATGGTGAAGACGCTTCTTATACAAATATTTCGTGTACAAATATTATCCGTGCAGAAGAATGTTTCTGTTATTATGCTCGGATACGTAGATAATTTTTGTAAATAATTATTAAGGCTCCTACACACAAAATACATAAGCAAACTTTCTAAATTTTTTAGAGTGGAATCTTACTGTAAAGAATGAAAATTGAGTCTTGAAAAAGAGATCAATCTTTAAGAGATTTTCACTCTTTAGAGCAAGATTCGTTCTAAAAGTTTTAAAGAGAGTATAAGATGTCTGATCAATAAGCAAGTTATGTAAATTCACATGACTACTTTGTAACGAATGCTCATTGAACCAGATGATCTTATGTTATGCTATGCTTACACTGAGAAAAATAGTCTGCTTGGATTAAATAGTAATTCTGATGAAAAATGGACGAATCAGAATTTTCTTAAATCTGCTAGTTGAGATAACTAGAATTCTGATTGATACAATTATTCTGGTAAAAATAAGAATTCTGGTAAATTTTATCAGAAATATTGTATCAGAATTTCAGTTATTATCTCAACTAGAATTCTAATAAATTTAACCAGAAAATTCTAATTCTTCCTTTTTCAACCAGAAGTTTGTTTTAGTGTATACATTTTGTGTGTGGAAGACTTTAGACTTTTTTTATCAAGTTAATATATCGATAATTGAATTTTTCGCTCACACACTTCATCGTGTTTCAGAATCGCTGAAATAATCACTCTGATTGAATTAGATGAAACTTTTCGAGGAAAGGGTGTATTCGGATAATGCTAAACTTTTCTAAGTATATGAAACTTTCTTAGTCAAGTGTGTCGCCAAGATTCTTTAACCTTGCGAGCTATGTCGATGTAACGTAAACGCTACTCAGGGTCGAAGAACGGCCGGGTAATCAGAACTTTGCTCCCCCGATGCATTGCGTCGATAGGGTGAGGTTAATTGCATAGCAAACGCCATCTCGGAAAAGGGTTGAATGCGGGAATAACGGAAAGAGGAAAATTTTTTTGTACGATGCCCCCATTATGGTATTATTACCATTGGCATAACCGCGCATTTCTTTTGTAACAATATGTTTTAATTTGTGTAACAATATATTTTGTGATGCTAATTCTACATTGTTTCATATAATTAAAATCAATTGTAATAAAAAATGCATTAACTGTAATAAAAATATATTAAATATATTTATGATTATATAAATAAATAAAAATCTCGACAATGATACACTCGATTAATTACTTGTTTTATATAGTATCTGATATTAAATAGTATGTAAATGATTACTAATATATGTCGAATATGATATTTGTTAGTATTTGTACAAATATTTATACAACGAGATAACACATGTTAATTGTTCTGCTGACTGTAATTAAAGAGATGTACTGATTCGTTTGGTGGAAGTAAATGAGTTACATGTGTACTGATGAATCTAACATTAATATGCTATTTTCACATAGAATACTTACACACAGAATAGTAAATGGATAAAAATGTAAATGTTTGATAGTATTTTACATTTTTTATTTTTGTCAGTTTGTTTGCACATAATCTTTACACGTGTAATTGATATTTAATCATAATTTTAATTTGTACATACAAGAAATGAAAAAAAAATAAATTTAAAAGAAAATTTTGATATACATATTTGCTTATGCTTTTTGTATTTCGAAATATGAAAGGAAACGTTACATATATTATGTGCCTCTTTAAATTGTCAAATACGAGAAGAAATATTAAATAAAATATTATGTATGTCCCTTGAAGACGCCACGGAATTAGAATTATCCTTAATTCAATATTAAAAATAACAAATTGGAGACCGTGTGAAATTCGTTTTTTTTTTATATCACACAAAGAAAAATGATGGGACAGTATCTTTGAATACGAGTGAAAAAAATCTCGCATGATTTTGTTGTTCGCGTCATCCCATTTTTCGGGAGGAAAGCCAGTGATGTTCGATATTTTCTCTGTTTGCTCGACGAGCGACGAGCGACGAGCTTTGTTCGAGCACCTGCGCACACGGAAGCGATACCGCCAAATTTCTTAATCCATCGACCCTGTTACGGTATCTCTATTCTAGCGAACGATCGGCGCGGCGCGGTGCGGCGCGGCCGTTGCGTTTCAGGCTGCAACACAACGCTCGCTGTCTGTTTCGTGTCCCGCGCGGTGCGACACGACGCGACGTGTGTCTCTCGCAAGGCGACGTTGCCGCGTCTAGTTTCACGCATACGTGACAGCGGCAACGTTGCATCTCCTCTTGCCCTCGCATAGCGAACAACTTCAGTTCGGAGTTGCAGGGGAAGATGGTGAACTATACACGAGTCACATGAGAGGTCTTGAAAAATTTGAATCGAATTTATTGACTTCAACCGGTTTAAACGTATATTCGACGAATGGCAAAAAAAAAAGGTATAAAAATCCAATTAAGTGAAAATAATATCCTGGATGAATTTGATGTAAAAAGCTTGAAACTTTTTACATGTGGTCGAATAACTAAAAAAAAGGAATCTATCTCTAAATATATAAAAAATTGTTTCGAAAAATGAAGTAAGAGAGATATGATAAAAAGAGAAATGGATAGTGATATATTAAATTCCGACAAGAGATATTTATATTTTGTGTGATTTAGTAGATAAAAGATGAAGTATAATGTTTCCAATTTGAAAATGAAATCTTTTATATTTAAATCATAGAATGATATTTTTTCTTTTTAAATTATAATATAATCGCTTTATTATAATATATTGAATAATTATTTGGTTAGATTGTTTAAATTCGTTTAAATTAGCATAATAGTAGTTGCCTTTATGCTGTCGTAATAGAAATCAAATTTTAATAGTGATTTACCATTTTTCAGTCAACTTTATTTACTTTATTACAACTTTGTTACTTTAGACTACGTCATTACATCAAGTGAGTATTTAACAAATTACGATGAATATTTGATATGAGATGTTTATTTCGAGATATCACTACAAAGTTTCTCAAAACGTTAAATATTTAAAGGCATTAATGAACTCTTACAAAAAATTTGTTAAGGATTACACCAAAAATATCTGTAATAAACTCTAGTGTAACAGGATATAGTTTAATTTATACGTATTTTAAATTTTTACAATTTTACAATTTTAAACAGATTACGTAAAATTATTAAGCTTTATTTTAAAAATAAAATCTTTTGTTGCATAAAAATTTTCTATTGAAGACTATTTTCTGGCTTGTGAACCAAAAGAAAGCATGAAATTTTTGGCTTTTATATTTTTTTAAATGTGTAATTAACTTATTATAATATATAATTTCTTTGTTAAAATTGTATTACATGAAGAGCAGATTTGTTGGGTGAACGTTTTGTAAGGTCCGCTTTAAATGAGAGACACAGTTCAATAGGTAACTCAAATCACAAGAAATGAAAAGATGTTTTTATAAGAGAAACTCTTATATTCTTATAAAACAAGTAAATACTTTTGAAAAATTTATTTATGAAAGAAATAAATATTAATAAGACAATTGAAAAAAGTTTGTTTTCCTACTATCTGTAATAAAATATTCAATTCACAATCCAAATAAATTGTATCCCCATCTTATATTTTATATAAACCCTCCATCTGCGATCTATAAATACATTTTTTATTTTAAATATATAATACATTTTTATTCCTTTCTTTTGCAATCTGAATCTTTGTCCAAATTTTTTTATTAAACCTTCAAAAAATTGAAGAAAAATTCAGAATTATTTTTCAATGTCTTTATTACATTACAAGTAGGTTCTTAACTTAAATATTAAAACTTTTATCTAATAAAAATTTTTTAATGGGAAAGAGATTTAAGAGTGAAATTTCGCTTATATCCCAAAAAATTTGTATTGCAGATGAAGGATTAATCGTAAAGTACATTTTTTGTAAATATTACCTTTTGTACATAAATATTACGTTTTACGAAAGTATTACCTTTTATGTAGTCTCTGTAAAAAGATTTGGTCTTTTCATTCCATATAAGATTTCGTTCTCTGTTTTGTGTCCAGTATTTTGTTCGAAGTTGATGTTCGTTTTGATTTCACGGATTATACAGGCTTATTCCGCTCCGAACATTCTGATCCTGTTCGATAGCATCTAGATATTTCGGCACGCACGTTCCTGGTGGAGAGAGAATCACGTATTCACGTTCGATCGTTGAACTGAAAACGATTCGCGCAAGCCATTTCCAGTGTGACACGTACGTCGATCTGGTGCGCGTATTGAACGTTGAACGAAATAGTTTACAACACGCCGCGCGCCAGTTACACGATCGCTTCGCTCGTCGTCTACAGAGAGAGACGTGCTCTCGACGTCCGCGCAAACGCGAACACGCGTGCATGCACGTGTAACGATGAAAAATCGCTTCACTCTATACCTGTACTTCTGCACCGCAAATACCTTGGTGGCCCTTGCCGTGAGTTATGCAACGAAAGTGCAAGTAGAAACCGTGTAAAGTTAATCGATCGTACAGCTGTCGATTTTGGGACGTGACGTACAATACGGAATTGAGAAACAAAATATATATGTGCTTCGCACTGTGCACTATCGTTTCCGTTTAGCCAATGTTCGCTGCCTTATATGCATTGGTCATTTATTTATTTTTTTTATGACCTTTATTGCATAAATATTCGGGATATAGGTTGGAATATCTGTGCATATCTCTGTAGATAATTGTAATTTTAGTAAGTTGTAAGTAGCTCGTAATTCTTTTATCTTGAGCATCATTATTCTTTTTATTTTATTGTGTTTACAAGTATGAAAAGCTTCGAAAATTTGATTTTTCTAAACTATATATATTTAGTTTAGCTGAATTTATATCTAGCTAAAAATTTAGCTAGATATAAATTTGAAAATAATTTTGTTATCAAAGTAATATTATGTAAGATACTCAAACTAGTTGCTATAATATTAAAATTTTTTATAACATCAGTTATTATGCTTGAGTTTTCTACATAATTATTTTGATGATCTAATAAGATCATTTTTGGATTTGTATTTAACTAAAATTTTAGATATTCCTGCTACAAGTTTTAGTAATTATGTATAATACATACTAGGCTGAAAATATTTGGGAAAAAACGTTTTTTTATATACCTCCTTTTATATCTTTGTCTTTTGTTTTTGTGTATAAAATTACTGTTTATCCACACATTACAAAGTCAGCAGTTATTGTTAAAAGAATTTACAAAGTAAACATATTACTGTAACGCATCATTTATTTTTTTTATGTTTAATATTATATACATTTAAATTATGCTTGCACGGCAGATTAATAGTCGTATAAAATATCACATATTTGCTGTCAAGTATCAATGCCATACTGATTAGATTACATCAGTTATGTTTTTCGTTGGTATGTAATGCCAACGCGGCACAAATGGGATTTTTATGAACACCTTGTATAATCGGCAAGGGGCCTGGCGTTTGCAAAGAACTGACTTTCACCAGTTGAGACCGAAGACATCGAATTCAGGAGGGAACTGGAAGGTATACGAGACTTCTCGAAAACATCAACCGTTCAAAGCCGTAGTCTCACTTTTGTCCTTTTTTGCGAAAACGCAAATTTCGATTAATTTCATCATCAAGGTATCACTGTAGATAGACATTCATCAAATGTTGTAGAATTAAATACTTGATCTTTAATTGCACTATTCTCGCAAAAAAAAAACAAGCAGAATGTGTAGATTAAATAACGGTTTACGCAATCATTGAATCTTTATTATAGAACTGCGATATGTATTCAAGGAGATGCCAATTCGAATGTATAAAATTTTGCACATTGCGAAAAAATTCCTTGTGTGTGTACTTTGAATCTTTTTTTTTTTCACGCATTACCTCTTAAGTACAAATTTTGTTCGAAAGTTATTTTGAAGATCTTTGACATTTCGCACGTAAAGAGATAGATGTAGTGAAATCGATCTCTGTGACTTTTAATTAAATTTTAAGGACGTTCGAGATAACAACTTGTCGTCGAAACGACAAAGTGAGCGGTTCTGTAAGTCTCATGAGAACTTGATATTTATACACTCAAATGTGTTATCATCTTGCAACACATGTGTATTTCTTTTACTTCTGACTTTATGCACTACTGAATGTTTATTTTCCACGTACAAATCTATCTATTTCTCTTTAGAACTAATAGAATAAACATAGTCAACTTCAAAAATTTTCTTTCCGCGATTATCTCGATAAATTAGCATGTGATTTCATTTCACGTCATTAATGATAACCTAAGATAATATAAACGGTAACGTGTAATCTGCAGAAACTTTATATGAGTACATTTGACGATGATTAGAAGTTCTATAGAATACTTTGCAGTTTTCTTTTTATACAATTTTTTTTTTTATTAGATCGAGGCACTAATTTATAATTCAGAAAAAAGTTTGAATAATTCTCGAATTATAAGAAAATATAGAAAATAAAGATTAAATATATGAAATCTCATTCTTTACTTGATTTCAACTCGAGTTTTTTAAAATAGAATTCTGGTTTATGTATGGCACAGAAGAATACTCGAAGTTTATACATGATTGACTATGTGGCAAATATTTTATCCAAAGCCTCTAATAATGTTGCTGGTTACTTTTTAACAAAAGATACAAGTGACCAATGTAACACAGTGAATCATTAAATCTTTGTTGTTTGCCAATATTAAACATAACTGAAATGATTGTAACTGATTATGTTACACTGTGTCTCTTGCTAAAAAATCAATATGATAGTCTCAACGATAAACATTCCCTCGATTTGCTCATGTACGTTTTCACAGATTTCAAGGTCTTAGCCTTTGATTTAGAGAATAATCAGACACCTCGACCTAGTTGAGTCATGTTACATCATGTTACATCTAGGCTCCTTGTTTTGTATATTGTATGCTTTAGTAAGTCGGGTATGACGTGGTGCTACAATGTAAGATTAACTTTAATCTTGGTTCAGTTTACTCTTTTACCTTTTTCTAATCCTTAGAATTAGATTAAAAGATAAACAGTACATTAAATCGGAATTAAAGTTAATCTATTGATGAAACCGGACCTTAGATAAAGTGTTACAGCTTTTTTCGTACCAACGTAATACGTAATATCTTTGGATTATCTTTGATAATCATCACGTATAGATTATATTTAAGAGAGTACGATGAAATTGCGTGCTTTTTATCAACACTATTTACAATGCATTCTTCCTACGTGGCTACAAACACTCAGGCAAGATATCTGACAAGCTTCGTATATCTGTAAATTTTTATATGACACATATGGATGTAACTGTGAAGAGAATCTTGCATATATTAATCTATCTACTTAATTTTTTCAACAATAAAATCTACTAATTAATAGACTCAAAACAAGAAACTTCAAACAAAGGATTATAACTACAGGCAAGTGAGAGTAAATAACTATGCGGGTAATCAGTGTGCGTCATGATTAAAGATATAAAGTATATTTAAAATTTATTGACACATATGTGACACAAAATTAATTTTTTTTTTTTTACGTTGTAATATTAACTCTAGCTCTTAAAACAAACTTTTTTCATCTTTGATATACACACTTCCTGGGACCCCTATCCATATTTGTTACCGTAATTTTCGTAAAAATAGACATATTTCAATTTTTTTGCAATCAATAAAGAATTGATTAAGGAATAAGTTCATAATGTGTAAAAGTCAATAGAATTAAAGAGAGATATATAAGTTCAAAGAAAAGAAAAGTTTAGAAACACGAAAAAAACTCGTTTTACCAAATTGCACTGGAACCTCAGTATGTATAACTAGGGTTAATTTATATTTAATACGTAATTGTCGTACTTTATATTTCAAATCTCTTTGGAAATTTTATTCGTTTTGAGGTTTATTAATTATAAAAATTCGTTTTTCATTAAATTGGTTTATTGAACAGTTGAAAATGGCGTAAAATAGAGACAAATCTTTTTATTTATTTGAATAACACAGATACAGCATCTTCCGTTATAAATAGAAATAGAATATGTTTATTATTTTTCGTACTTGTATATTGTATAAGTAGTGGTCAGTACAGATAATATTTGTGTATCCAAATAGTGCGATAATTTAAGCCGATAAATAATGCAAAGAACAAAGAACAAAGCAGTTCTTTACTCCTCGTATTCGGGGATATGATGTTTCTCAAGCGTGAAATAAGTAGAGCGGGGCTTCGAAATTTCTTGAAGGGATTGGTAATTTGAAATCCGGAACTCCGAGAGACATCCGGACCTGTTTAGTGCCCACATTTTCAGAGACAAAGGGAACTGCTATAATAGTCTTAAATAAATATAGATCTTATTTTATAACTAAACAATTAAATTTATGGACTTATATATGCATTCTATAGATTCTTATAAATGTAATACAATAAATGCATATCTGTGATGTACTCATTTCGAAGAGGTATTATTGAAAGATATTATTGCTATACTAAAATCGAACGTTTGGACGTTCTCGATTTTCTGAAATATGCAGAATACAATGGCAGTTTCCATCTGGTCGATGCTCTATTATTCAGCCCTTAGTATTTATACGCAAACACGAGAATTACCGTTATATACGTACGATAGTTTACGTAATATAACATCTGGACGAAGTGCGTCATCTGCATGTACTGTAAGTCTGATGAACTACATTGATAACAAATGATATATTTTAAATTATGTACTTTTTCTCGTGTATTGATAACTGAGCATAACATTTGCATTTCTTTTCACTATAATATATTCAGAACATTAAGATTATGTTAATCATTGTTTTTTTTGTCGTCTAGGAATGACCGTAACAAAATATTCCTAATTATGCAAGTTAGGCTAATGAACTGTTAATGCTTATTAATAATATCTAATTAAGATAATGGCTACATTAAATCAAGTTATTTTTTTTTTTTAATTAGATTATATCTTTAATGTAACCTAATGATAATATTAATAAAAACATTATCTTTAATATTATTACACAGTAATAATATTAGAGAATTTAAGATAATTGTTATTTATTTTACATGAGTAAATTGCAGATATATATATCTTTATCATCTGGTTCCCTAATTAGTCTCGAATCGAAAAATTATCGGAGTTTTAACGTGCAGTAAATCCCAACGGGCAAGTTAAGGATTAATTGGGATATATGTATCGTAAGTTTGTTGAAATTCTCTCTCAGTTTTGTGCGGCGGATTTCCTTCGAGAGCGGCTGTAAGCTTAGCGAGACTCGCTGAAGCAGGCAGGCAAGCAAACAGGCCGATACGGTACACCGGCCTGACCTGGCAACACCGCTGCGCCGCGCGTACATAGACCTGGCAACGCCGCCCGGCTATTATGTAACACCCGGCAACATCGCCGGGATACATCGGGGGGTGCCGGGCGGGAATATCGGCGGGGAAGCTAGAGAAGAGACGCGGGGTGAGTTAGAAGGAGGACCGCTAGAGGGAAAAGAAGGGGGACATAGGGGAAGGGTATTATATACGATAGGGGCACACGTATATATACGTATATACCCTCGCCTCTTTGTATATATAGATGTACGTGTGTACACGCTACGGGTTCCCCACCCTTCACGTTGCTGCGTCACGTTGCAACCCCTTGTCCATAGCGTTGGATATGTAGAAGCCCCGCACGCGAAATTCGGCACAACCGAATTTATTTCAAAGGCAACATTACACGGAGAAGAAATGAAAATCTCCGGTACGCTATTAATATTAATTAGTATTGTAATAATAGATATATTTTAATAATAATAATAATAATAATAATAATAGATATGTTTGGTTAGAATTAATAATATAAAATAATATAATGGAACATATACGGAGATGAGATTCTGATACAATTCACTAATCGTAAAAATACATTTACCTTTGTACTTGAAAAATTACAATGTGTAAGTAATGGTAAACAAAAATGTATTTTACTGCATCTGTTTATATGAGAGATAAATATGCTGATGAAAATATATTTAAACATTTAGATCGGAATGAAACTTTGATCGGATTAAGTTGAAATTTAAACGTCATGTGAATATATATTTTGTTCGCACAACAAATTTTAAAGTGCAAATTGAAATTTATAAAAATGCATATTTCATTTTCACAATTGTTAATGATATATATATAATATATAAAGTAGAGAACATGACATTGATGCATAACTTTTGAATATTAATTCAATTAATTCATCGGAATACAGAGAATATAGAATGTATGAATTTAGAAACATCTTTTCTATATAATAATTACAGGTATTTCTATAAATGAAAGAAAACTGTATGATTTTTTAATTTTAATTTATTAATTTAAAATGTACGTACAGATTTAAGAGAAAATGTATAACAAAAAGTTTTTTATTTACATTTTTATTTACATTTAGTTTATGCTCTAATCTTAATTTGTTATTAGAAAAAAGCTATTATAATATATCCAATTTATAATACAGATTTCAAGACAAAAAATTGGAAAAATAATTTATTTAAAAAATATATAAGTAGCACATAAACAGCACGAAAATTAAAATGTTTCTTTTCTTTCAATTAGCAATTTTTCGCACAATTAATATGTAGAAATGATACATCGAAACATAGATTCTGCAAAGTATCGTTTTCTATGTACCGATTAAATTGAATTCCAATGCAAAAGTATGCATCATTCATATTCTTGACTATACATACATATGTCCATTAACAATTGCAAATATGCATTTTTAAATTTCAATCTGTCCTTCAAAATTTTTCCTGCGAAATTCATATAACATTCGTTTAAAGTTACCAATGTCAAAAAGATGTTTCTTGTGGAGAAGTATTCAATAAGAAATTCACATAGACATTTTCCAAAACATATACATTAACATCTACATATTAATAAGATATTAACTTCATCATTATATCGGTAAAACATATGAAGAGATAAAATATTTCTAAGATAGAACTATTATCGTTTGATATTTTTGCACAAATGATAGACCTCATAAGTCTAACATCTCGAAATTCATGTTACACTACTATTAGTAGGTATTGAAAAAATATATTGAATATAAATGGTAAACCTAACGCAATAGAAAATAACGGTCCGATCCTTCTCGGATTCTTACAAAGTGAACGCTTGGCGTAAGAGGTCATGAATATTGCATCTGACCGAGTGCCGTGTCTCTTTCGCGACATACCCGCTCGCTTTCTTACTCGTGCTTCTGCTAGGAGTCGCAGTTTCGTTGAGGAATCGAAAATTCATTCAGAAGTTTCGCAA
This sequence comes from Acromyrmex echinatior, assembly GCF_000204515.1. Next base: position 1,851,498 of record NW_011626988.1, read on the forward strand.
TTACAAGTCCACTCGCATGTTTAGAGAAAGCGTAATAATCCACCGCCCACTATCGTTGCGTGTATCAAGTATATGAGACAGCAAGTAGGGAGAGATGGAGAAGGAGGAGACCACCGTCTTTATAGATATCAACTGCAAATAACCATGCTAAAAATAAGACGGTACAAGAATGATCCAGCGGCATGTAAAATAGTCGTCGCGATAAAAAGCCGCTACCTTGACGCCAAGACATGACATGCCAATCCCTGCAACATCCAGGCATCGATCTTCAGATCCACGCCTTTTCGATTCTGATTCTCTCGATCGAGCGCATGCAAACCTTGGTAATAAAAGCGAACGTGCGATCTCTCGTTCTTTTTCCCATGGACGTTACATCTCTCATGTATTTCAAGAACAACGTCAATAAATCGAACTGCTCGTTTTATAGAAAGTGAGACACCAATGTTTAAGACACTCGTATTTTCCTTTTTTTTTTTTGTTTGATCCCCAATGCTTTATCCGTTTTTTAGAAAACGCTAAAGCGAAGGGTATTATCATAATTTGCGACAAACACGATATAAGCTACTGTTCTACCGATTTAAAATAAAACCCACGCGAGAGTCGGGACTTGCTCTGCAAGTTATTTTCGTACTTAATTGCCGGGAGCACGCTTTTTACTTTGTTAGAGCGCACACGACACGACGACGCTGCTCTCCCGCGTTTCACGTACTACTAAGCTATTAAAAAAATCGTCTATTATTTTCGACTTTTACATCGCTGCAATATTGAGGACGTTTCTCTAGTAGCACGAATTAAGACAGCTTGTTACAGTTTTTACTTCAAAAATGTGTCTAAACCCAATTTGTTTTTGGAAAAAGAAAAACATCCCTATGGAGTAATTATACTAATAATACGTAATTTATAATAATATATGTATATACATATGTATTCTGATATTACTGTTTTATTAATTGTTCTCGCTAAAATGCCTTTCCTGAGCAGGCCACTCGTTCTCACTTTGATTAAAATTCTGCGTTATGATTGACAACTCGTTAGGTCGAAATCTACTCGAAAATAACGTATCAGGTCGTCGTTTCAGTTCGAGATTCGACGCGCGGCTTTGGAAGTTTCCATAAAAACGCTTCTTAAACGCTGGAGAAGCGGGTTGCGAACTCTGAGAATAAATGTGTGTGAGAGAGAGAGAGGGGGGGGGGAGGGAGGAGAAAATCGCGCCTTCTTCGGACGTTTTTAGGCCGGTCTCCTGCGTTTGTTGTTTTGTAGTTCAACGACTCCTTTGCCTGCGCGTCTGCCACCTCCGCTGCTACCTCCTTTACTTCCTTCATCTTTTTCTCCTCCTTCTCCTCCTCGCGGAGACCTCTATGCACGTGGAGAAAACAGACCGACCGACAGAACAAGGCATACACGTACCGTCGTGTGCCTCCTACAAAATACTGGTCAGATACGGAAGGAATAGTACGGCACGATGCATCACGAATAAATATTCATAAGGGCCATGAGCGTAGGACTGTAGGGATCCTCGCGTGGATAACGAGCGGAAAGTGGAAGGCTATCTATCGTTCAAATTATAGACGCATAAAATTTGCTTTGTTCCCAAATTTGCATTAAACCATTGTGTACACCTTTGTATATAGAGAGAAAAATAACACTACTAAAAGAAAAGTGTGATTATTCAGTTTACTTTTTTATTTTAAGTAATAGCTATCTTTAACATAGTGTATTTATTTAATAATATTCTTAAAATATACTTACAAATTTTAGAAAAATTTATTAGCATGTATTCAAAACAAAAATTTATTTTTTTCTGGAAAACATTAAAAATTGAAATTTTATCGAAGAAGCTCTTAATATAATAAGTAAATCGAATTTGTTTTAATTTAATCTTGATTGAAGTATATTAAGCTTACTAGGATTTAGAATACATTTTAAATAAAGTTGATGCTTGTGTTTAACTGTTAGAGATTTGCGGATATATGAACTTTTGAAATATTTGAAACAATAAATAATTAATATTTGATTAAAATAGATATGTATTTTTCTATTTATACATCTATCCGAATTCAAGTCAAAAATTAAAAGTCAGTTAATTTACTATAATTTAACATAACTTTTATCTGAAATTTTCAAGTATTGTACGAAGATTTCTTATTCATTTATAAAAATAAAATGTAGCAGTTAGCATAAAATTACTTGAAGTTTAATAATTAAAGGAAAAAATTGGCTGAAATTGCCTCAATGTTTTATTCAATACGCTAAAACTTTTTCTCGGAAAAGAAAAAGATATATGAGAAATAATATCGTTTTTGAGATAACTTTTTGCATTTCATGAGCCGTCGTAACTTCTAGACGACGAGACACAAAGATAGAAGATAATCGTCGCTCTTCTAAAAGGAGAGACGGTACTTGTATCTTTATAATTGAGGAAATTAGAGGCACCCTACGCCACTGAAAAGGGCTGCTCTCTCCACGTTCTCCTTTCATACTAAGCTCTGGTACAATCTTCCGCGTCTCCTTTCCTCCTCTATTACGTCGCACACTGTCTCATAAAGATTAAATGTGTCTGGCATATCGTAAAAGAGTGGGAGTCGACGCTGGTAATAACCTCTTGCACCTGCAATGTGTCTTGTTTGCGTACATCTCTGATATGTATGTGCACGCATCCGCATACAAGGTACGTCGATCTATCTTAACTCTGTTGCGTATGCCTCGTAGAAAGGAAAAAATTAAGAAACATGAGCTAATCTAAATGTAACGTGATAAAAAGTGATTAATTCACAGTCGATCTTTACGGTGATTTGTCGAAATAAAGCATTAAATGAAGATCCTGCTGATATTTGACTTAAATCTACTTGTCAACTGTGTATAAAATTAATCGAACTATGTATTCAGTGATATCATCGGGAGAAAACAACATCGAGAAATCTGCGAATCATAGAGGCAATTCTGCGACACCCTGTACATAAACAGCGTTTCTCTTCGTCCGCCTATCTACGTCGCGTAACGTATACGTGCTCCTACGCCTCACACACACACACACACACACATACATACATACATACATATACCTTTCGGACGTTTATATCGGCGCAGAAGCTTTCCTGGCTCGACTAAACGAGCGTCGTTCCTACTACCGGCTGGCCGTGACACACTTATGCCGTCGACAAGAGAGCAGAGTACCAACCGTCACGAAAATCTTGCGAATTTTCAATCATGCCACAGTCTTTCTTGCCAAGAGAACGGCACCTGTTTCTCCTAAAGACGCAAATCCTTTGCTTGTCTTCATTTCATAAATATTGAAACTGTCACGGCCTTTTCGAATTCTTTCCTTCTTATTATTTTTTTTCCCCCTTCCCTTTCTAGTTTTCCATTTCAACCTTCTTGTCTTTATATGTCATACTTTATATCTTAGCTTCTTAGAGAGATGATCAATTTCGATTTCCAATTGCATTGCCTAATCGATAATACATCATTTCGACACACACATAAGGTATTTATTATAAATTTATTTGTTCTAAACTCATCATACATATACAATGCATGTTGGCAATTTACTCTTTTTTTCTTATGTGCTTGTCTTATAATATCAAAGATAATTTTTGCCTCTTTCTTTTAATTTTGACTTATTATTTACGACTTATTTGTACTTTCCTTTTTACTGTTTGCGACTCGATTCGTACTTTTCTCATTATTCTTGTTATTTTTATTTACTTCTACCGTTAATTTATTATTACAATTTATACTTGCTAACAGAAACATGTTCGTCCTTATACACACATACGGTTCGGAGGAGCACATTTTTGTCAACTATAATCGTTTATTTGATTTCCTCTCAATTTGGTTTGGAGCGAGCTTTATAGTTAATTTGCGTCCGAATGTGAATTTTACTTGATCTCTTATGTTTTTTATCTACGTTATCTATTGTTAATTACCGTTGTTAATTTATTTTGTCTCTAACTTATTTGTCACATTGAAAATGATCCAACTAGGATCGAAACGTTTGTTTTGTTCACCTTCTGATTGTCAAATTATATTTTACGTTTTTAATTTATGACATAGTTTTATTTCAAAAAAATTTTTTTAACTACTCATACAGTTTGTCAATTTATGTTTTAGGCTCGTAGCCCTTTTTCCTTTTTACTTATATTGTTTAACTTTGGAGTTAATTTCTTTTTGCAAAAAATTATTGAAATGCTAATAGAGTTTCCGATTCAAGTTTTTTGATCATAAACTCTCAATCTATTTTTTATGCAATTTTAATATTAAAAGTTGAAAGTTAAAAGTTTGGAAATAAAAAATAAAAAAATAAATGACATTTGATAAAATTATTACTAAGCAAGTATTAACTTCTATATTGATCAAATAATGCCTGAATATCTAAGATCTTTTTTTAACTTTTTTATAGGTAGAAGTTATTGTCGTGTAATTATCATTCGATTTTTATTCGTAATTGGCAAACAATTTTAACGACTAGCATTAACATTTCAGTTTGATTGAGGTGAGAAATTCAGAGTCACGGATAATGATATGGTTAGCAATGTTCTAATTTGTTTTTCAGAAATAGTGAGACTGATATTCACGTGATAGGAGGTTATTATTTGTACGACAAGCATACGATTATTATATCGAAACCTTTCCAGTATAATGACACATCAATAAAAAAAAAATAAAATAAAAAAGACAAAAAATTCAATTAATAATTGTAATTAATAATTGCATTATGATAATACAGATGATGTATGTGCACAATTGAAAACTGATCGATATATTCCTACGTCGAATAATTCGAGCCTGATTCATTATTTAAGAAATAAAAAATGAAATTAAATGATGTTTCCCTTTTTCTTAGAACAATATATAGAAAGTTGCTTATATCTATTTTATAATAAGCGCTATTTCCTCCCGAATTTTTCTCGATGTATTGCAGATATTGTGAATCGATTTAAATGATTTAACTATTAGATTATATTCAAATTGTAAGAACTATTCTAATTTGATATTTTAACTATTCAAACGACAATAACCTCCTATCACGTGAATATCAGTCTCACTATTTCTGAAAAACAAATTAGAACATTGCTAACCATATCATTATCCGTGACTCTGAATTTCTCACCTCAATCAAACTGAAATGTTAATGCTAGTCGTTAAAATTGTTTGTCCAATCACGACTTGACCATATATTTAATTAAAATCTATAGCTGGATCAAAAGTTACCATTTATCTTCAAAAACTAGTAATAGACATTTATATTTATATTTCAAACTACATTACGAATTTTTCATAGAATGTTCAAAATAAATCCTTCGGTAAAACCGGTCATTAAAAAGAATGATGTAATTTTCGCAATTATTGCACCATCCTGGCCAATATCAAAATAACGAAAATATTAAATGAGATAAATGTTTAATCGTTCCTAAAAGTTTAATTTTTCATAAATTAGTATATTGATGGAGTGTTTTATTAAATAGGAATTAAATTTTTTGTCAAGGTTGTACTTTAAAATAATTTGTACGTTAAAAATTAATCTATCTCGGCTGTAGTATCAATAAGTAATTTATCTGTCACCCGTCATCATATATCGTGCGTGTCACGACCCATTTAAGACATGACGATTTAATGGTCTACCAATTTGTTTGCAAAACGTTGCATTCGTGTTATCGGCATCGATTCGACTAAAAGTAGATGTGTGACGAAATATTTGACGCGAGACGTTCGAGTCGGCATTGATGACATGTGTAAATCACTGTAATATCCAAACGTCTATTATAAACAAATCAGCATGGTTAATGTACGGGTATTTACGATGTGCATGTTTAGAAACTCGCTGTGTAACGCGTATTGCGCGAGAGGAAATAGCTAGCTTAAAGTCGAAGGTCCTGACCGTTAGGTTATTAATGAAAAGGCAGCGCGTGTAGTCACGAAGTGTCATGTAAGAATCATCTGTTTTCCGTACAATCGAACGTCAGTCAGTTGTTGCGTTGTGAAATAATGACAGGAATTACTCCTCGATTATATTGCAGATATGAATATCCCAACCGCTCGTATTTATAGTCTTTACGTTTACAAGTAATTAAATGTTCAAATTAATAGAACACACGTGTAGATTAATGCGAATTTCGATCTCATTCGAAAATAAAGAGAACGATTTTTATCGACTAGCATAACATGTTTTTAACGTGATCGAGTACGCATGCAACGTTTAATAATACGTCGCAAATCGTCGTCTTTTCAAAGATCAAGATGTTTTATACAATTCCATTTTCGTGCGTTACACTGTCGAATTTATGCTTTAAATTTGCTTAAAAATACTTTTCGACACCATGCAATTCGACTATTTGGAACGCAACGCATTAGTATGTGACAATACACTTATGATTATGATGTATGAGTATAAATATGGAAGAAATCACGAAATTAGCAATGCTCAATAAATATCTGTTTTTAACAGCAAAGGTTTAATAAAGTACTAAAAATTTTTAAATTTTTCTCCAAATTTGAATCGTTAATATATGTCCATTCATATATTAATATTCATGTATGTTTATCTCTAAGAGTTAATATCCATTTTTATTTTGAATCAATTGATTAATTCTTTTCCAGATAAACAAATTTGAATAATCATTCGAAGAAAGAATAATCAGTAAAAAAATTATCTTTTTTAAAATATTTTTTAAGATAAGCTCATTAAAGTATAGCTCATATTTACATATGTACATAATAAAATTATGCTAATTTGATAATGAATGTCAAATTATTGTTCGTTATTCGTGTATTTATTTATAATATAACGATTAGCTCATTTATAATATTACTTATATTGCCTATGTGCTGTCGAACGTGTTTATGTAAAATTTATATGAAAATAATTCGAAATAAATGTAAATGATTATTCTTAAAAAAAGCGGTTCGGCAATTATTCGACTTTTCGACGGACAAAAAGCCCAAAGATCTAATCTGAAAATCAAAGAATGCGGGAGGAAGGGTTAAAGCGAAATAGTTGATTAAACGATAACTAACCGTTTCAGGGACGTAATTCATCCGGTGACAAAATTGGAGGCTTTACAAAAGATGGTTTATCTCGTCAACTCAGGCGCGCATCAAACATTTTGGACGTCCCCCTGCTGTGTTCTCCCTCGGTGTGTAATATCAAAATGGTGGAGACACACTGGGAGGTCTTTAACCCTAATTTGCCCTTTTCATCCTAATTGATTATCTTAACCGCGATTTTGATATGCTTAGATAGACTTCTCGCACGTTTTTACAAAGAGATATTAAATTGTCGAATGTTAAGTTGACCGAATATTAGGTAAACGAATAAATTTTCGCACGCAAGCACCAAAAGATTAACTCTTAACCATCCAGATTAGTCAGGTGCACAGTCACTATGACAGGTCAATTTTTTAAGTTTTTTTAAGTAAATATTTTATTAGTAATATATTATTGGCAAAATAAATTATGTTATTAGTCTGTAATATCTGTAAATATTATTAATAAACTTTATAGAATAAAAATATTTGGATGAAATAGCATTAATTAAAAATATCTTCCGATATTTACTATTAAAATGAATATCTTAAAATAAAGTAGGTACTAGTGGAGTTAGCATGATCGCACCTGGATGATTAAAGGTTAAAAAAAGTAGAAATTTTCACTCTCTTCTAAATCGGAAAGAAAATGACAGTTCCTTGAATATCCATCTCTGCTCGAGTCATTCAATTCCTATGGTGAATAATAAAAAGATATTTCACGGTAAATGTCTCTAAAAATTGTCTCTAATGTAATAATAATATATTTAATGTTACATTTATTTTATTTTTAATTATAAATAGAAACAATTATAACTAGAAATTAAATCCATAAAAAAAGTCAATTAAAAGAAAGAATTTTATTTTCTGTTCGGATCTTGATGCTTAATATTCACGTATTAACATTTTTGCAAATACTTTGCTTTTATAATTATAATTATTAAACAATATAATTTTATAAAAAAAAAAAGAATATATGAATAATTTGAAACAAATGCAATTCTATTGTTGTCATTGATATTGGAATAACGATTTTTCATCATTCATAGTAATCTTATGCGTGCTTAGAAATCTACGTACGTAGATTTCCCGCCATTACACTAATATTCGACTATACACGTGGCAGCCGCCTCGACTATTCACAGTCTAATGGAGAGTCCTCGGTTACATGGATAACAACGATAACCCGCATTAACGTGTAGCGTTAACATCACGTTCATAACACATCAAGCGTTTACGCAAACTCGCCGTTGCTTCGTCGTCGGAAAACGGTACGCTCCTGACAGCCGCTAAATGTTGTACGCAGATTCGATGGAGCTTTTAACGCAAGGTCAACAGCATCTACGCCGCTGCGTATTATCGCGTGCACGCACTCACGCACTCACATACACGCGCGCGCGATCGTCGACCGACCGATCCAGCGGGAGATAGTAGTATAGGACTGATAGGAGAGCGGCGATGGCATGCTTATTGCGTGCGTATTGCGTGCATACACGCGTAAGTACGTGCGCTGCGTGCATGCGTGCGTTCATGCGTGCATCTATCCTGCTACAGTGTTCCGTGCGTGCAAGCGAGTTGAAGCGAGTCACATCGACAGACGGATGGATGGACGGATGGATGGATGGACGGATGAGCGAGTACACTTGAAAAAGTCCATCGTCATCGTGATACCGCCGTATAGATTATATACGCATGCCTTTTATTTTCGCGGTGCAAAGTTCAGTCGTTGTTGTCGTCGCCACGCGTTGCGGTACTCGTCGACGCGTTTTCTCGCATCTTGGCGTAATTCATCGTCGTGCCCCGCATCTCAGCCGCGTGCTGTTCGGTACGGCTCGTTGATCCTGGCATATAAACCCGGCTTTTTGTAATCTAACTTGAGAATCTAAACCCGCGGACTGACGTAAGAATATAACGGTGAATGCACTATGGTGGGTCAGCTGTGATCCGCGTTATGTGCATCCTCGTGACCTTCGGCCTAATTCAATTTATGCATATTCATGAAATTCGCTTAGTTATCAGCGAAACTCACGTAAAAATATACATAATTTATAAATACTTTGTGATAAGAATAATGAAGATACATTTTGTGGCTTATACAGGGTGTCGGGCGATAAGTGTGTTTCGTGGATAAAGGAATGTTCTATATGGAATTTTAACACTTTTGCAATTTTTGAAATTACCAAAAAATCAGATAAAAAATTATTTTCTTAAATCAATATTCTATCAGAGTTTACCTAATAATAATCTAAAATATACCCGCGGAATAAGATTTATTCACATTCTTCCAACATAACTTGGCTACAGTTTTTTCTTTTAATCAACCACAACTAAAAAAATCTATCATTTTTAAAAGGAAAAATATTAATTGTGTTGAGATGTAAGTATTAAGTATACCGACTATTATTACTATTAGTAGGTATATTTTATGTAACTTATTTGAACGAAGTAATAAAGCTAGACACGTTTCATATTAAATTAGACTTATTTAATGCATTTTTAACAATTTTTATGCAATAATTTATCGCATGCTTTTTGATATTTCTTTTCATATCACCAAGTATATTTAACGAGGTCAAATGCGTTATCGTGCATATATTCATGCAAAGAGTCCCGAGGATTTAAGTAAGTATGTACAAGGCCGTATTAATTATCGCGTTTACACATCCGCGTACCGACTCAGTCCTACGATATGCGTAAAACTATACATAACTCAGTCCTGCGTAAAGCGATTTCTTATTAGTTGCAAACTAAATACATATTTGAATATATCTCTTGTCATTATCTTATATAAGAATTGTATACCTAATGCGACATAACGATTTCATAAAATCATCAATTGAAAAGTGCATCATCATTATTCAAAATGTTCAACATTATTGTATTTTCTGTCAATTTTCAAATTTTTTCATATTGCAAACTTTGACGACTTTCGCATATTGTGCTAAAAAATTATCAATCACTGATTTCTAAATTGACATCTGAATTATCAGAAAATCGACTATCGGACGGCTTTATTATATTCGCATGTTTCTTCGACGTGTAAATCCAGTGATGTCTCGACAACTGCGATTCGATGAGATACGTTCTCAAGCAGAGGTCACTCGATACACGCTTATCTAGATAACCCACGTCTTGCACAACGCTGTCCTTAATCTTGAGCCTACCGCGGCCAAAGAGTCTGTGGCGGCTCCATTTGCATGGACGCGATTCGTGGAGCAGTCGCTCGCGCGCGCGAAAGAGAAATAGAGAGATAGAGAGAAGCAGGCTGGGTTAGTAGACGAGAACGGAACGTTACGCAACTACCACGTCGTCGAGTGAATGAAACTGGCTTGAATCCATGAAACCGAATCCTTACAAGTATGAGTTCGAGGTTGCCTCTTTATCGAAACGAGCTGCGACTTGGACGCGCCGAGAAGGGCGTCGAAGGAAAGCATCAACTACGCAAAAATAACGTATCTTAACTGGAAAACTTGTTCTTTCGAACGTATCGTTCCATTCTGTCTATATGTCTTATGACGTAATTACATCATTGTCCATAAGTTTGCGCGTATGGCCGACAGCGTTATAGCCTTCAACTTTAAACTTCAAGAGCTCTGTGTATATCATGTATTACGAGTATTACGTGTGTTTCTTTGAGTCTCTACAAAAATAATTCTCTACTTTTTTTTATAGCTTTTCTTTTTAGTTATCAAAAAATAATCCTGCACTCGAAATATACTCAATGCTAAAAAAAAAAAAAAGAAAAAAAAGAAAAAACTAAAACGTTTATTCCAAACACATTTCCTCATAATTTCCCAACTTTTCGTGTGATTTTAAAGACCACATTTCGATTAAAATAACATCAATTTTTATTTAGCTGAGAAATAAAGTGTGCGTTGTTCGATTACGTTGCCGAAATACAATTCTTGTGCATGTCCTGTTAGAAATTATTTTTTAGCGACTATAATCCCGTATAGAGAAGCGCGTGAAAATTTTAAGCGAGCAATATGTCGACGTACTCCTCCCGAGTGCGCAAGAATCCGTGATGTGCGCGTATGGCGAAATGACACGCGACATTGCGCGACGACACGCGTTTTACCTGGCGGGGGACGGTGTTACGTTAGCATTCTGCAGCGGTGCGCCGCTGCATAGCGAACGCAACAGTGCATTGCACTTCTAGCCTCGAAAGAGCGTTCGGTGTCTCGGCGAGAGACGTGCCAATTACAACGTCGCTCGCATGCTAAACGCGATCCCTTTTCCGCGCAATGCAGCGGCGACGAGCGAGCGAAGATTCCGCGCGATTTTACGATTTGGTTCTTACGTAACGTGTTTATCAGGCGTTATTATCGGAGAGACTAGGAGGGAGGGGGGTATTCAGAGGGTGAGAATTCTTGCGCGTTTTCGTTATCGTGACGCTATAGGCATTCCTTCATCGATCGCTCTCCGTTGCCTTTTCTCCTCCAGTTTTATCGTAGTCCGACTCGTAGTTCGACTCGCGATAAAACGATATGGAACGAGGTGGAATATTGCAACGTGTGTAACCCACCGGCGTGATTGTATCGTTGTCCGGCACGTTATTACGCGATCGCCTATTTTTAACTACCCGCATTGTAGGCCGTCGTTGGCTGGAAAAACCGTTGTGCCCGTAATCGCGAAGCGAAAAGTCATGAAATATCCACGCAGTGCGAGATAAAACACCTCGTGATGCTCTCTTATCTCATACACTGTTATATATTATAATTTGCTTTATTTGAAACGACAGATTTTCGCACATCTCTCGTTCTCAAACATTTTAAAATATTCTATGACCTTTCACATATTTACGTAATATGTCGTATTTGTATTAGATCTAACATACAATGTCTATATGTCGCAATATAGTCTAACAGTCTCTTGACATCTTTCTCAGCGGTTACAAAAATATTTTGAAAAACAGTTACTAAGGTAAATGATCGAATTTCAACGATTGAATTAATAAGAAAGTGAGATCAGTTTTATATTATTACCAATTAGTAATTAATGGCATTACAAAAGAGATTTGAATTTTTTTTTTGAATTTAATTTTTTACAATCATAAAAACACACTACATGTTTAGGTAAATACAATACAATATTTTTAAAAATTTCAAAATGTAAACATTATATTATTAGGTATTAAAAGAACAATGGTAACCCAATCCCTTGAATAACATTTATTATTAACTTCTATATGTGTCGAAATGTAAATTAATCCATTTTTGTGGTTAATTTCAAAATAAATTATGCTTTTATTAACACATGCATTTAGTAAATAAATTAAATTTGAATCAAATTTAATTCATTTTTTGAGTTAAATTATTTAACTTTATTGTATTAAGTTAACGATGTATTGAGTAATGATTTATAGAAATAATTAAAAATTCAAATTGGATGTAATTTGACATTATAAATTTAACAGTACACGTCTTACTCAAGATGGTGAGCAAAAATGTGATTGTCCTTGCAACGTTTGAAATGAACAATTTTTTGCAATAATTTACAATTAAATTATATATTTTTATTACTTAAAAACATATAATTGTAAAATAAAATATATTTTGTATCATTTAATAAAAAATATAATTAATCATTTTTTGCTGTTATTGACAAGTATCTTAATGATTACAAATATATATTATTGATTTTTGAATCACTGGAAATATTCAATTATTGGGACATTTAGCTTATTACTAAAAATGTTATTTTATTCTCGCTTTATTACGTCAATTATATTGAATCGTGATCCACATGTAACTTTATTATTTATAAAATATTTTGCGTAGATAAAACATAAACGCTGTAACTTTTATAATTTTGCTTATATTTCTAATTTATATTGTAGAAAATAAATTTGTTTATGCTATAAATCTTTAAAATGAACCAAGCAAGGATAAATGAATTAATAAAAATGTGAAACAAATCGCGTATTTTCCACATATGAAAAAAAAGAAAATGAGAATTTTGATTTTTTTGTGGGAGTGATGTGTTATGTTTTTCGCTTTAAACACTCAAAGCAATTAATAACAAAATTGATTAAATATATTTTTAATTAAGCAAATTACAAGTTGATATATAAATTACATTCAATCAGTTCTTAAAAAGGCATTTAAACCGATATCAATACGAAATAATCCAAATATTTACGTGTAATTGACTCTTACGATTTCCGCGCATTAGACCGATTTGTTAAATACGACATGTTAATGTTTTTCCGGGCATTCACAATTTCCGTAAATTTATTTTCAACGCGTTCCAACGAGCCGATCAGCCGTGTAATTGATTTTTCGAGAGAATTTGTATCGCTTCCTCTTTATGGCGTATACTGTGACATATTCGCGAATATACGTTGAAATTCACTATGGCTGACGATATTTTATCGGAAAATTTGATTTGCGCTAGGCCCATGTACGCGAATTCATATTCCGCGAGTTATTTCGATCCGAAATATTTCCACGAAGCTGGTCGCAAAATCGGTTTCGCAAACCCATCGGAAAGTCAGAAGAAATAACGACTGTTCGATTCATTTCCTCAAATCTGATCATCTTCATGGTATCTTGATGAAACCATACGATCATCGCCGTCGTATCGATGGATCGATGAGAACAATGATTACGGAAACTGGCCGGTTACCATCGGTTATTACCAGAGTTGACTACCGATCGGCTGCCTATGCTGTCGAGATCGTCGCGGCAAGGCGGATCTCGCCGTTCTCAGTCTTTGTTTCCTCCGTGCACGAAGTCGCCTGATTTGCTCTTCTTGCTCGTATGTCTCGTTGCTCCTCATCGCATCTATTCTTTGTTCCGTTTCCTTTGCTTCCCATCGTGCCATGCCATAGGTCTTTAGCCACGCGTAACGAGAGATCGTGTTTTCTTTCCGCTCGACGTGCCACAGCACCTCGCCGTCCATAATTCACTCGAAGCGGAGAAGAGAATGCAAAACAGGTCCGCTCTCCTTCTCTTTTTCCTCCCCCCTGTCCTTTTCTTTTCCTCAGAACGGCCGATGGTCAAAGACCACGCCACGTATATCACAAAAAAAAACGATCGTCCCTGTCTGGAGGCGAATCGTCGGAGGACACGCGTCCTCCAACGAAGGACAACCGACAATCTCGTCTTCATCCTACAACATTCAGACTGAATGGGTACATGGGTCGGCGCTCGCTCTATTTGGCATTTGCAACAAATTGAACCAATTGCCGCGGCACTTACGAGATAAGTTACATAAACGCGCACGGTTACATGGACTAGTCTTTTGCGCACCGGCGCGTGTACACAGTGAGGATATACATACAAGCGGGAACTAGATACGTGTTTGCGAATAAGAACGATATCTCATGTGAAATAGTCTCTGTATCGATACTTTGGAACGTCGACGACGAACAATTTATTAAGTCTGTAACCTATAGATAACGTTATGTCTTCATCGCGATATATTTGTAAATTTATACATGTATTTCCTTTGTAGTCTTGCGTTGAGTTGTCCTTTTGTTCCAAGGTATCGACATAGAAATTGTTTTTTATGTTAGTTTTGAGTAATGTAAATTACTCAATTAATATATATTCGACACACACACACACACACACACATACACAAGAATATATCATTCTATAGATAAGAAAAGTGATTACTCAATTTACTTTTAATAACGATTATCTTTAACAAGGATATTTTCTTGTTAATTTTAAACTTATGTTATATAAATTTTAGAAAAACTTATTATTATGTATTCAAAACAAGAATTTATTCTTTTTTTAAGAATATTATAATATTGATCGAAGAAGCGACTTTATGTAATAAGCAAATTGGATTTGCTTTAATTTAATAATCTTGATTGTAGTATTAAACTTGTACCAGATTCAGAATATATTTTAAATAAATTGTGATGAATTTATAATAGATTTGCGGATATATGAATTTTTGAAATACTTAAAACAAAGTAATTATTATTTTCGTACAGTATGTAATTTTTTTGTACGTAATAAATACTTTTTATGGTATTTTATGCTATTGTATTTATTATTTTTTGTGGTATTTTATTTATTGTTTCCCAGTCAATTCCATCCTCTCAAAAATAACGAAATTTCTTTTGCATTTGAAACATTTTGCAACTTTCTTTCGCCTTTTTATGTATATGTATATATGTATGTTCTATTGCGATCTGCAAAGGAAACAGTAGACGGTGCAGAAAATATGTACTATATAGAGTTTTTGAACACAAATAAGATGTTCCAAGTATTTCAATTTTCTTGATATCGAAAAATTCTTAATATATAACATTTATATACGACGTTTTCTATAAAAAAAAAGTCTTGCATCTAGGAGAACAATTTTTTTTATTGTAATTTTTTTTTTAATAATACACATTTTAAAAGATATTGTAAATTTGAATTGTACAATGTAAATAATATTTGATAGTTGGATCTCTGTACTGTGACAAAGAACCACGATTTAGTTTAGACTACCATGCAAAGAGATAAACGGATCAGTGGCGAATGAGAAATAACGCTTGTCTAGCTCCGATTGATACAGCTTTATATTCTCTTCTAAAAATTATGTTGCCCATTTATTACTTGGATAGCAGAATCTTTGTAAAGAAAATTTGAGCCAATTTTTTAGAGAAGCAACTAAAACGCAAGCTTCCCTTGCCTGTAGCAACTATCTCAACAAGCGCATCGTCGGAATGTTGCAAACAGATATACAGTTTGTGTGCCTATTTGAGTTAAACGTGAGAGACGTGCGAGACTAACATTGCATCACTTTACGCAACTCTCGTAGAAAGCAGGTCTGTACGTAGAATAGACATTGTGGTGGCACATCGTTGACGACATTTTTAGACTAGCTAATAAATAATTCAGCTCATTTTTATCGCATGTTGATATGTATATGAAATAACATAACATTTTATGTTTTTACGTGGAAAGAACAATTTGACTAAAGTATCTCAAAATTTAAAGCTAAATACAGATCTGAAAATAATTTTGTAATACTTCAAGCATGATTAACATTGTTGCAAAAAGTTTCGACATTCTAGTTTGAGTATCGTATATAATTATATTATTTGATGGCAAAATTATTTTCAGACCTACATAGCTAAATTTTTAGATACTTCAAAGAAGCAGAACCGTTTTTTTCATGTAATTATTTCAAATTGAAAGAGATTAAATCCAGCTTCTTGGGTCACTTTCGGGAGTCGGGAATGCATAGCTACTGATTGGCACCGGATTGCTCAACACGAACGGTCATTCTTCAGCAATTCTCGATCTTGTATTTTTCCACGATCGAACGAGACGCGGAACCGTATTGTCGGTAATTTCGTTCCCTCGATAGCATACACTATGGCATACGCCAATGGCGCACCACTAAGAAAATTGCCGTGCGATGCCTCCACGATAAAAGTAGCGAACGTGCCTTGGGGTACCAGGTACCCGGTCGATCGGTCGCGAGCGAGTGAGTGAGCGAGTGAGTCAGTCACTTCGGGCTCTGGTCATACACGGCCAGACTTCTTCGGGTATGGGAGATTATAATATCGTAATATCGCGGTTACTTCGCGAAGGACTCGCGAAGAGTGTACGCTCTGGCCGAGAGCCAATGCTTCCTCGCATTCCTTATGCGATTTTTTAATACGGGGGTTTTCATTGGCACGTTGTCTTGAATCTTCTCAACTACTTAATGTTAAATGCTTACTTCCCTTCTGCCTCTTCTTTACGCGACGGAAAGAATGATTTTATCGAAGAAATATCTAAATTTAAATAGACGCAGGTCTAAAAAGAATTTTGTTGGAAGATTAGAATAATTATATAAGAAATTGAAATGAGCTACGCTGTAAAAAAATTAGACATTTTAGCAACCAGTTCAAGCATCATCCTACATAATTATTTTTATAGTCTAACAACAAATTATTTTTAAACCTGTGTATCTAATTAAATTTTTAAATAGATACCGTAAATGTAGGTGACTTGGGACAGTATATCTACTTTTGTTAAATTCAATTATAGTATCTATCCATGAGTTTCTAAAGAAAGTTTAAATTTTTAATTTTTTTTAATGACTCATGGATGAATATCACGACTGAATTTAAGAAACTAAGTTACCTGCACTGTCCCAAGTCACCTACAGTTGCGATACTTTAGAAAATCTTTCCATGTATAGATTATAAGAAAATTCCTCGAGATTTATTCTCTAACTTTTGGCCCAAATCTACGCTGAAGGAGAATTGTAGAGGAAATATTAAAAGTGTGTTTTAATCGAAAAGAGATCCGGTATGCGTCAGGCGCAATTGCGTGCAGACGTAACTGTGTAATGAGGAGCGATTTTAACCGATGGAGACCAACTCGCATTAACTTATTTACTCAGCCTACCTGACGTCACCTCCACCTACGCCCATATCGTTAAAGAAAGTAGGCGCATCTCCTTCCGCTATATCTAACTCGTACCGCGCACAGTCGGGATTAGAATTTTATTCGGATGAGACTTCTACCAAATTCAATCCATTACTCACTATCGGATATGTCGGAAAGAGAGAGAGAGAGAGAGAGAGAGAGAGAGAGAGAGAGAGAGAGAGAAGAGAGGGAAAGAAAAGGGAGAGCAAGAAATAAGGAAGAAGGGGAGAACCCGATCAAGGAAGGAAAAGGGCAGAGATGAGAGCAAAAAGTGGCGAGGTATATACCACTCGCGCGGTGCAGCGAGAGGACGAAGCAGACGGCGGGGATATAGGAAATTCGCGAAAAGAGAGAGAGAGAGGGGGGAGGAGGGGGAGCAAGAGGGGAATGCCCAGCAGTCTCTACCGGTCGTCGCCGGAGACCGTGCTGGTTGGAGGTTTCGTAGGGGTAGAGGGAAAACTACCCCATTGGGTAGTGTTGGTGATGCTGGGGTAGTGGCAACGGCGGTGGCGGCGGCGATGGGTAAGGAGAGGAGGGAGGTGATATCCCCGAGTGAAAGAGGAAACCGGGGAAAAGAGAGATCTCGGTGGTGGCGCGAGAGAGGAGAAATGGAGGATGAGAGGGATTTAAATGGGAAAAGAGGGAGATGGGAAGAAAGAGAGGGATGGTTGGGAGGGAGGAAAGGAGGGAGAGGAGGAAGAAGGAGATAGACAGAGGGGAATCCCGCGTGCGCCAAGCACCCAGGGTGACTCGTCACTCCGTGAGTTGGGTTGGGTTCGTTCTCCCAACCCCCTTCGTTCACCCTCCCCCGTCCTGGCTAGGGGGGATTGGTCGGCTCGTATATGGGGTGACTATAGTGGGTGCTGGGGTCGCGAATCGTTTCTCGGCCATTTCACTTCGGCTTCCACTGAAATAGAACGCGCGGATATCGCGCTCGATCCGTGCTTTAAGAATTAACGCCGAAACTACACCGCCGCTTAAATGGAAATGTAAATGCAGAATGCGAGTTTCGAGTCGGCTGAGTCGCAATTCCGATTATTTCCGAGCGAGTGTAGGATGAGTCTCGATTTCGCAGCTGTAAATCGCACGAGTTCTGAATATCGAAAAAAAATTAATAATATTTTAGTAAAATTTACAATAAAAATATACTCTCTCTCTCTCTCTCTCTCTCTCTCTCTCTCTCTCTCTCTCTCTAAATTTTTTCAAGTGGAATCTCACTCTCAAAGAGTGAAAATTAAATCAGTCTTGATAAAAAAGAGTGGCTCAGTTTTCAGTCTTTTAAGCGTGAGATTTCACTTTTCAGAATGACTAAAAGTTTTTAGAGAGTAAAAATATCTTTTTCTAAAGTCTTCAATGTTTGATTTACTGAGAACTGTATATAATTACAGTTTTCTCTATAAATCTTCCAAGATATTAACTTGGTAAATATATGTGTGTTTGTGTGTTTCAAGACGTATCCACCTATCTTTACGTAAATAAAACAAATCATTTTTTAAGTTCATTGACTTGCGATTACGACTTATCAACCATGATTTATTACAAACATAAATTACGCATACTCATTCATTGCTCGTGATCGTAAAAATAGAACACACTATAACGGGAAGACTCGAGAAACTTTAGATGATTAAAGGATTCGCTTTAAAAGAAGAATGAAATATCTAAAGAAATGAAAGAAATTTTTATCCCTAAACGTTTCTTCCGTGGAAGTTGCATCCAAAGTGAACAATGTAATAATAGTAACACGGGTCCATGGGACGTGAAACGGTAACGAAAGAGTTAAATTTCGTAGGCACACATTGGGGCTGGTGCCCCAGTCCTCTTTCCCACAGCGACAGCTGGGTCGATATATGGCGACGTTGCCGAGCGTGGTGGACCCTGGAGCGCCCCGCACGCGCTCGTCGACGCCGCCACCACCGCCGGCGTCGCCGCCGCCACCGTCACCGCCATCGCCATCGCCATCGCCATCGTCATCGCCATCGCCATCGCCATCGTCGCCACCGCTCTGCCGCCGCCACCGCCGCTGCTGCCTGAGGTCGCGAAACTTTCAGCCGATGCGCGATCGCCCGAATACACCGCGTCGCAGTCAATAGCTTTCCCGTGCCAATTATGCACAGGCAGTTACAGAGCCCTTTATATCCCAGAAACGCTCGCCGGTCGACCTTGTATTTATTTACGTATCGAAATATATCGCGGACGCGCTGGCGGTCGGCCGACAGGCACATTCAGGCAAGACCGACGTTGCTCCATTCTTGTTCTCTCCGATCAGGAGATTCCGGTTTTGCACTCGCACATCGCTCCGCGGAGATGAGCTCCGTTCGAGTTCGAGTACCGGTACTTTGGCGGACAGAGTGGGAGGGAAAGGCGGGCGTGCAGATCACGGAAATTTCTTGTCGTCGTCATCATCGTCGGGTAGATGAAACGAAAACAGACGCTGGCGAATTGATCGACCTCCACGCGCGCGCGACGCAAATTAAAAATCGGTCGCCGTCGATTCTGTTTTCCCTGCATAATGTTTCGATAACATTACGGCGACGCTTCGTATTTTGAAGTGCGGACGTATTGATCGATTTATGCGAGCGCTCGATTCCGGAATAGCGTCATGTCTACGTTGACACGGAAGAGACGGTATTATTTAATTGCGTGCTGGCCACCAATCACGCGCGGGCTATCGCAAAGTTAAAAAACCAGAGAGCGTGTATTTTTATGCGTGTCGTTGCAGTTAATTTAGCCGACCGATCGATCACTTGGAATGCAGATAACCGCTGTATAATTACGGCGAAACCAGCTTATCAGAAACCGCGGGCGATCGTGTATCGGGAGGATCGTACTCGCGAAACACAACCGATCGGTTAGGATGTCCCAAAGATCGACGATAAATATTTTAAGGACAGATTCTTTGTAACGTTTTGAGACGAAAAGTCTAATACGAGAATGCTGAAGCTATGATAGTTTTCAATTGGGAAGAATTTAGAAATTACGAATTACAGGACTACATTGACTGCGTTTAGCACAAAACGCAGCTTTGCAACTGTTGTAATTCTTGAATATGATTGGTTTATACATTTAGATCCAATGAGGAACGAGATCAATCATATTAAAGAATTTTAAAATAGTGGCAAAGCTGCTTTTTCTACTGAACGCAGCTATTTGAGAAAAATATTTTTTACGAATAACCATAATTTGGTTGATATATGAAATTATCATAGTTTCAGCATTTTTGTATTAGACTTTTCGTCTTAAAACAGAAAGAATCTGTCTTTAAAACATTAACCGTCAGTTTTGATCTAAAATGAAACTTTATCTGGAAATCAGGGAAAAGTTATGAAATTCTAGGATGAGGAATTTGTGGCAACTTATGCTTGAACGTTCTACATAATAATCTTGATAGTCCGACAAAATTATTTTCAGATCTATATATCTAACTATAAATCTTTAGATACTTCAACAAAATCGCATTTCCACGTTCGCTCACGCGAGGCTTTGTAATTAACGTTCAGAGGTGCAACAACAGATACGTATCGCGCATCTGTCTCAAAGACGAATCGCTCGACCGACAGCCTCGCTGTCCGGCTATTGCATTTTTATGCATCGTCGTCGCACGGGGGTGCATTCGTGTTTGTCCGTGAAGTTCGCAAGGGCAGATACACGCGGTCGGCGATAAATAAATACCCCGGCGGTACCGTGGCGGCCGGTTGTCGGATATACCGCGTACACACCGTGAACCATCAGCCGTGTACGTGTGACCCAGTCCCTCCGACAACGGGGAAACTATGTGGAAAACATTTTCCAATAGACTCACCGACGTTTTGCCGCGGGACTGTACGCCCGGTGGGCGTGTTACCGTCACACATATTACGGACGTACATAGCCGGGTAGGAACGACGGAGCCGCTTATCGTTCGATTCTATTGTGGGGTCACCTCGACGATTATTATTACGCGACGTACAGCAATGGAATTCTGCAAAGTTTGTCGATATTTATGATAGGGATGTTACTCGCGATAAGATTATCTGATAATGATTATCGGCATCAAGGAGAGGATCGCGATATGAGATAAGATATTGCGTCGTATAGTGAACAAGGATGAGGAGAGATAATTAAGGTTAGCGAGGAAAAATTTTATGAATATTTCTTGCTGTGTTTGAAAGTAATGGAAATTTACGCTACAAGATAATCGTGGCTTGTTCAGCGATTATTGTTTTAACGAATTTGCGATTTGTTTTAGATTCTATCGGTTTTTTTTTTTTTTAATGATTCATGAAAGAATGGCACGAATTTTGCTTTTTTGAGGACAAACCGTTTCTGAAATTACTGAAATAACACGTATTTTTGGCAGTATCCAAGAGAAATAATAAAATAGTAACTTGATTTAATCGCAAATAGAGAACGATGTGGAAAACGGCTACAGAAGGAAAAGGGAGAGAAAAACAGTTCGCCAACCTCGGAATGCGTTAACCGAGTTTGGCAAAATTATTTTGGAATCTAGGTTTTGAGGTTCAGATCGATGACATAGCGCGGAATAATAAATTACGATCTAAAAATACCGACGATCCCAAGATACTCGATACACAGAACGAGTCTCCTCGACATTTATCGGCTTTCTTCGATCTTTTTCTCTCCCCCGTCCCTTACTTATCATTCTCGCGCTCCTTTTTCCTACAAAAAATCTATTGTGAGCATCCTGTTCACCTCCTACGAGCAGCTAACGTTCGGGTTAAACTTCGATTGCTTCGCTCTTTTTACGTCAGAAGAAAATCGTAACGATGGTTCAGTGACTACCAAGTTCGATTACGTCGTAACATTTGTAATACAATGTATATTATATGTCGAAAAATCCCTCATAGCGAATTAAAAATGTTATACATCTATTCTTGTTAAATAAGTATTTTTTAAGACCGTAATGTGAATACACAACAAATACAGGAAATAAAGGCCCTAAACGATCAAACTAGATCTTTAGTGCTTAGATAATTCGGTACGAATTTATATACTACATATCTAATATTTATTCTTGTTTTTACTCTTTTTATCTTTTATTACTTGTTCAAATTTCGTTGATGCAAACTTTTTATGGTGTTGCTCCTTAAATATCTTTCATGGTTTTCTTTTTCCATTATTTAAAACTTTTTTATTAATAAAAATACATGCATTTGTTTGACCGTATGTTCTTTAATGACTGACATTTCGAAAAAAAATGGTTATGATATAAAAGTTTATTAATGACAGTTATAAGCAATTAAATTGAGTAGCATATATATATATATATATATATATATATATATATATATTTAATGTGATGTATAATGTAACGTGTAATAAATAATTTCCATTTTGTGAGAACTGAGTATATTGAAATATAAATTATACCGTGGATGCTAATGCAACGAAGAATGTTTAATAATAAAAAGAAGCTGGTAATGTAATGACTGCAATAATGGTCTCGACTCTCGACAATTCTTCATCTGGATAATTTTTATTCTTTATTTCATATTTCGCATTTTGGAGTATAAACGAATGATTATTAGTTTCCGTGTGAGTTGTGCGTGCAATTCAGCGAATTCAATGTTGACGGTCACAAAAATTTGTGTTCGTCATGAAAAATGGGAATGCCAGCTACATCGTTGCTTTGTGTCGAGCTTCTATGATTTGTATAGCATTCCGTGGAATCAGATACCATTGTGTGCCCTGCGACAAATTGCCTTTCGTCAAAAAAAAAAATGAAACGGAAAGGATTCACGCATCGTGACATACCTATTGGGATGCTTCGCGTTGAAAAAAAAAACAAATGTATTCAAAATGGCCGATTGGACCTGCAACGCGCGCGCGCGCACGCACACACACACGCACACGCACAGAGCATTCACATATTTCGTCCGGGTTGCATTTGATCAACATAGTACACTTGATAAGCCTTTTAAACTCACATTATACACTCGATGATTTTATTAGAAAAGGTATTAATAGGATAATAGTTTTACGTAAATAGGAATTGTGACTCAATCAGTTTGAAAAGCCATTTTTAAATCCTTTATCTTCCCAGAATTGTGTTAAACGATCGATAACAGTATATAGAATTGCATACAAATATTCTATATTATCATTTCATTTTTCATTTGTACTTATATCAATATTTATAGTTTTTTACACGTAGAAACGCATCCATGATAAAGAAATAATGAGTTTTATGCTATGCTGTGTGCAAAAACTGACTTTATATCTACGAAAAGAATCTCTAAGTTGAATGAGATTCATTTAATGAAATGAAGTTGTTCTGGCAAAAGGGGATGGTTGTATTTGCAATGAATGACCAACTAAGGATCCGCGTGGCTCCGATACCGTCGTTGCACATTTTATTCTGCGTCACGGAGAAAATTTATGGTGACCAGAGCGACTAACGAGAGAAAGAGAGAAAGAACGGTACTTTATCGTGGATAATCTGAGAACGTGGAACGAAGAGTGGTAGCATCGCGGCGTATAAAGCGGTCGTGGGTGCGGAGCGAGCGAATAGGAGGAGTAACCTTTTCGCTCAAAGATCTGGTGCCTCGGATGCCAACGGTTATTCGAGTCGGTCGGAGAAGAAGCGAACCGGCCTCTTCTTCGTACTCGTCGCGTTGGCCGGCGTCTTCAACGTTACATAATCACATATCCCTCTTCCCCGTCGTTCCCTCACCGCCGTTGCTTTCGCAGTTCTCTCAATCACCACCTATGAAGCTACATAGCGACTACATAGGCGGAGGTGACACACGCGTCGTCCGTAAGAGAGGCGACGATCCGTCTTGATGCTTAGACGGGTCGACAGGCCTCAACGTTCTCGCACTCGTCGTAAAGCGTGAACTTTGACACAAAGTTTGTCTAACGGTACCGGTATATTACGCGTTTTTCCCGTCACTGGGTCGCATGAATGAAATAGAGTCAACGTTTTTGTTTGTGTTCTAGACTGCGTTCTCAGAAATTTCATCTGGGTGTACCCATGTTATTATCTAATCTTTGTTTACTACTTGTAAACCTTGAGGGAGCAGTGAGGAGGAGTAATTCAATTATTTCTTGAATTAAATAACATTTTGTTATATTTAGCTTCCATGTGTGTAAAAGCGAACCCATTTCTAGTTAGTTTTAAAATAAACAACGTCCATATTAATGTATACTTAACAAATAATAAATTAAATTGTGAAGTGAAATTTAATACGTTTTCTTAAATTAATTAAATTGTTTGATTCCATTGTTTTTAAATAATAGCTAATTCGTTTGTTTACTTGAAATATTTATTACATAAATAAGAAATTATTAAATATGCTGCGAATGGAATAAACAAAAAATACAGAAATCATATATTGTTATTCTGCATAAGCTAATTTCACTGTACATTACTTTTGTTTACCGTGTTCACGAGTAAATATTCTAAAAATATACAAAGCAAATATTTTCTAGTAAAAGCAAGAAATCAGCCGACAACTACAAGGCACATATTTTTGTTACATGTCTTTTTTGCTTATCTTCTGCCAAGAACACTTGCTTCAGCTTTAACCACGTGATCAGAAACACGTTATCTATCAGCTCACTACTATACTTCTCTGTCGCTTTTATTTTTTCAAACGGCTTATAATATATATTTTGAAATTAGGAGTGTGAGTTTTATGTTACTTTTGGAGTTTTTGTTACTATCTGTATTTTCCAGCCTATTTATGTAAAATTATACTAAATACTAGCCGTTGCGTGCTATCCGGAGAATAACTTTCCCTCTGAAATTTGTCGTGTTGAAATCGAAGTACACCGTGTGTAACATCATAAATTAAGCAATAAATGTTAATTTCCAAGTATTTATATTCACTCGTTTCATTCAGGTTGTATCAAAGTTACGAATTAATTAACTCGCTGGTCGGACGAGTCGTAAACGATTAACGATAGGTTGTCGCAATATGTTTAGCCTCTACCAAGAGAATCTCAAACTTTGCTCGTCTTGAATGTCTTCACATAAGCAAAGTGTGCAAAGTGTGCAAAAGTCCCAATGTCGTTGATCCGACCTTATTATTTTTCTCATCGTAAAAGCCACACCCGCGGCTGTCAGGACGATATGGACGTATACGTGTGCACGCGTTCGCGTGTGTTTCTCCACGCATCACTCGTAACGCACGGTGCACGATCGTAAAGTTACAACGACGTCTATTAAACGCGGTCAACGTTTCGAGAGCATCGGTGCGAGTCGACGCCAATATCCGCGCGCACCCGAAACGGATCGTCCGGAACGGAGAAAGCTTCCTGCTTGTTAGCCTAGTGGAGCAGAAATGCTTCTTTCCTTTTCTTCTCTTTTTCCTCTCACATCTCTTGTAAAGAGGAGCGCATAATTAACGTCGTCGTCATCGACATAGAATCCCACACAACGTAATTCGTCCACATCTTAAGGGCGTCTCTCGGAGAATTGCATTGTGTTGGATGGATTGAGCATCGCAATAGCCAAACGCATGTCTGAAGAATAAGAGCTGGAGCACAAATTCTTGCATAATGCATAAGGCATAAGAAAATAGAACCAGAGTCTATTATTTCATGGAAAGGAAGAAAATGAAATATTTTGATTGGTTCATTTTCAAGATTCTGTTCTTCGCCTTAAAAGACATTACGTAGGAGATCTGTTTTGTTGGCATTTCGTTATCGTTTGTCTCTCTTGTTAGTGTTTCATTGATTATTTTGTTTCCCGCTAAAATTAAATTATTACTCATGAGATGTCAGTAAAAGGAACAAAACAAACCTCTTGTAGGTGCGTTCCACTTAACGTTTGCAACGCTCTCGTGCATCATTTCATCTTTGTTGATCATTTGATAAATAAAGTATTCTATGTAATACCTTCAATGCTGCAGCACGTTTGGCTAATTCTATGTTTCACGTTTGCAAACTATGTTGTTCTATATGTTGAGTCGTGCGTAATAATTAATAAAGTGCGTTCGTGAAACAAATATATTTGATCGTACACTCAGAGAAAAGGTCGCTCCGATTTAAAGAAATTTTCTTTGCTATACGGTTAAAGAAAAAATTTCTTTGGTTTAAACATTATTTCTTTAAATGAAATAAATTTTATTTGATTTTAAAAAATAATATTTAATTCAAAGAAATTTTTTCTTTAACCGTATAGCAAAGAAAATTTCTTTAAATCGAAGCAACTTTTTCTCTGGGTGTAGACGATTATCATCAAAAAATTTTCAAAGGAAATGTGGCGTAAGGATATCGTTCTGTATTGTGTAGTCGCTTTCGTCGTGTTAATACTGCACCGGCCGTGATAAAAATATCCACCATCGGATATTTTCCTCAACCCTTCTTTGATTTCCCTCTTCGTGAATCTCGGTCCGCGTTTCTGTATATTTCTCCTTGTCCTAACTTGGCCGCGTTTGAATTTTTAGATACGTTTTAAACGAGCGCGCGTATGCACAGGCACGTGCGACAAGACCCACATGGCCGGTTTCGTTTGATCGGGGTCGACGAACTGTCAACGTGTCGAACTCCACGGTGAACTTTCACGTCAGCGCGCCACGGCGAATTCCGCGAATTGAAAATCGCCGAGGCCAGGCCGAGCCGTTGCAGAAATTCATCGTACACGGCGAAATTCAATTACAGGAATGTGCGTGACCGATCGAGGAGTACGAGGAATCAAGCCTTTCTATTCGCAATTCTTCGAGATCTGCGAATGGAAGCTGAAACTTTTGATAAATGACACTTTTAATAAACGAGTCCGTTAATGATACGTAACGACGCATTACTTTTTGCCATTATTTTTACTTGTACATGGAAAGAATGGTTTTACCGAAGTATTTAACAATTTAAATAGATACAGATCTAAAAAAAGATTGTAAAACTTATTGGACTATCTAAGCAATTATGTAAGATGCTCAAACTAGTTGCTAGAATGTCAAGACTTTTTGTAGCATTGCTCGTCATGTTTAAGTTTCTTACATAATTTATTTTGATGGTTCAGCAAAATTATTTTTAGATCCATATCTATTTAAATTTTTAGACTCTTCAGCAAAATCTTTTTTTTTCTGTGTATTAACGTCACGTTAGGATTTTATTTCATGCTTAATATACATAATTGAGTCAACCGTGCAGTCTTGCGCATTTCTTTGAAATATTAGGAGCTTTTTGCTAAAATTAACAGTCTTTATCTTTCCTGTTTTTAATAAATAATAGATACCTCACAAATACTTTCTAAAGATGTTAAGATATAAGGTATGTGAAAATCATTTAATAATTTTTATATATTTGTAAAAATACAATAATAAAAATTAATCTAGAATATGAACGCTCGGGTGCAGTAAAGAACTGAAAAATCATCTTGCATACAAAAAATTAGTAAGATTTGTATTAATAGAATATATATATTTTCAATTATTTTTTAATTGGTATTCACTCCAAAATTTCCTTAACTGATATATTTGCTGATTCAGTGTATTTTAAATGAATGTATCTTAACTTAAAGTTAATATAATCGAACAATTTTTTCCATTTTAAAGATCAAAATCCATAAGATTGTGTAAAACTTGAAATTATGTAAAATTGAGAAAAACATTTGTTATAAACAATTTTTAATAACGTAATTAAAAAATATGTTCGAATCCATTTGACCTATGAATAGAAGAATTATCATACTATGAGTAGAATTATCACACAATTTATAATAATTTCTTTATATTGAAAGAATAACCAAGAAAAATAACATTGAAATTAAAATAGGCAAAAATTATAAATAAAAATATCGTAAAATATTATACATACCATCTGCTTTTAAAAATCAGATTTTACTTCAATTAAATTATTCAAAATAGGTAAAATCCGCTCGCGCAAAAGACACATTATGCGTAATATTTTGCGACCGTCTTTTATACAATACTATATGGTCGGTCGATCGGTCAATCGATTCACCCCGTGGCATCTGCCAGCCGCAGAAAACGGAACAATGCACACGCCGGGGAAACTGCAGTTTCCTGACGTTTCTGACGCGTCGACGGCGTCGTTATCGCAAGGTCGCGCGCGTCGAATCCACAATCACGCGCGGCATGAACTGCATTGTGCTAATGCTGGAGTACAGTGAAATTAAGGGCTAAACACATAACATCGTGTAACAACACAGCGCCGTCTGAATTCTTTTTGCGTTTCGTTCGCGCTCGCGTGAGATTTCAGAAAAATCGCGATTACCAAATAGACGACGTCGCTCGACAGCCGGGCAAGAAAAATTTCCTCAACTTTTCCGCGTTAACGAAGCAACGTGTATAACACATCGAGCGAAAAAAAAAATAATCAAACCGGCGCGCTCGCGCACCGCATACCGAGCGTGTTATACCTAATTTGCATTTAATGTGACTACAGAGCGAGATTTATGGCGGCCCGTTAAAGAACAAAGTCGGCTTCGGTCGACGCTAAAGCATTCACGTTAAATGTTCCATTAGAAACGCGAGATTGTTTCACCTGTTATGAACGTCGCTTGATATTGCATTCTCCCAGACTGCGATTCGTCGCGAAACCTCGATCGGCAGAGAAGGAGAGAGACCTCGACGTGCACGCACGTCGGAAAATAAAATTCTATCGCTTCCTGTTGACTGACGAAACAACCGCGCGCACGAATTCGGATGCCATTGACGAAAATAGATCGTCATTAAAACAGACGCCTCCTATATAGGTTTACGTCCGGTGCGCCACCCACCGCGGAGGAAAGCCAAGTCGATTTTATTTTGTGGATCGATTTTCGAGCAACAGAGGTTCCCTCCTTCCAACGAACTTTCGAGAGTTTACCGACAAAGCTTACGCAAGCGTGACGAAAAAACGGACGGACCGCACAAGTCTTGAGACTCCTGAAACGTTAACCTCGAAGGGCAACCATTCGAGTTTCTGTTTTAGAGGGAATTCCTTTGTCTCTCACATTCGATCGAATCTTTCTGTGTCGAAATATTCATCCTGCTGGCTCACGATACGATTACGAAAGAAACGAACGGCTCTTTTCAAACTCTTTAAAGTTCTGTAATGTGCATTTCGTAATAATCCAATGACGGCATGAAAGGCGCGCAGAGGTGTCGCGTTATTAATTATTTATATCGAGCTCACCTCACCCTTGTCCGCTTTGCGCGCCTTAAATCCACCACAGCTCGTGTACCGATATACTGCGGAATATTAAAGAAGATAGCACAACATGTAACATTGTTGCGCGATGTAACCTCCGGCGAAGCGCGATGTAACGTTTCGTGCTCTGTATCGGATTTCATACGTAAATTCTACGCGCTCTCACGCATCGCGGACAAACGATTCTTCCTTTACGTCTCAACAAAATGAATAATTGCACAACATACACGGACGGATGATACACGAGCGCTAATAAGCGTCGTGAAAACGTCGCAGAACGCAGCACGCAGCACGCAGCACGCAGCACGCAGCACGCGGTAGGCGTAGCTATGCGAAATTACTCCGCATCGTCTTTTTTTCTAATTATTTATTTGTCATAATGTCCCGTGAGCGGAAAGTTCTATTTAACCGTCCTCGTGTTTTCGCTCGAAATAAAAACAGTTCCTCTCGTGCAACGAGTTTATATATCGCGCACACATGTATCAAGTGCAGTCTACCCCTTAACGAGAACTCGTTTCTCTCCTGATATCATCATTCGAGCCTCTGTCCCTCCCCCACCAGAAAGAAACAAGTCCACGCTGTAATTCTCCGCCGTGTACGTTTTCTTCCTTTTGTCTGGGCAACAGCCGACGAGATAATTGCGAAATGATTTCGCACGCGTTAGGGATACGCGAGCGTAGAAACACCGAAGATGATATATCGTGTTTTTCCAGTTTCCGTACCGGAGAATATATACCCCGCGACTTTTCTCTCCTTCTAATTTTTTTCTATCGTGTCACGCGATTGCCTTATCTTGCTCATTAAGGCTGCTAATTAACGTAATAACTCTTCTTTTTCTCGTGTTTTATGACTCATCTACCCAGAGATACACTTCACGATTCGCAATCGTTTTTTACACTCGGGACAATCCATTTCGAATGTGTGTAAAAGTGTTAAGAACTTCCTTTATCGATTGCAAATTCAGTAATTGACTTTTTCACGATTAATCTTACATTCCAATCTCCTAGCTTTTTCTCACATTTCAATACCACTGGACTGGAGTTTACATACAATGGCTCCATAAAAAAATCAGCGCTCGTCACGTTAGGCCCGTTAGGCCTTAAAGCGTGAAACATCTTCCACGCGCGCGGCTCTCATTTTCCTACTTCCTGTTTATGTCGGCCATGTTTACCTCGACAACAAGAATTCGGTGTCATTGTGTGTTCGTTGAAAGGGGAACGCGTAACTCCTCGAGACGACATCGGAGTCACTGTCGTGAGTTGCGAGCGAGAGAGAAATCGAAGAAATACGAGGCGACTCTTCGCGTAAACATCGCGAAATCATTGTCCTAGCACGTCTTCGTCTGGCTCGTACGCTTGTATTACGCGGAGGAGCGCGCGTACACACACACACACGCACACACACACACACATGCATCGCCTTTCATAGCGGAGAACCATGCCCAGCTGAGCGTGGTGAAATCGTCGGCCGCACGCGGAGAGAAGGGAGCCCTAGAAAAAGGCAGCCTCGGTGTGAACACCGCGACGGGAGGCTGCAGTTGCGCTGCACCGTGTGCACGCATCCAGTGGCGTAACTCCCGCACCGGCGGCCGCACCTTGCAAAATATTTATGTATTCTCCCGCGCTTTTTAACGCCGCCGCGTTCACTGTTTTTTTTACGCCTCCTCGCGCCGCGTCGGCCGTCTTGCTCAACGTCCGTCGCGCATCCGCTTCGCGGTAGCGCACAATCGACGGTCGATTCACTAGGCTCTGTGTGTCTAATCTTCGACTATGTCCTTAAACGTGGCTTGTGCCATGTAAAGATTTTTGGCCGTCCATGGCAGTCCGCGAGAAACGTTCGTGTAATTTTTAAGCCTCATCTACAATTAGAGACCCTCTAATAAGCGTCTAGACATGATAAAGCTATTTTTTTATTGATTCATCGTGTTTTGAGACAATTCTTGAGAGAGAGAGAGAAAGGAATAATAAATGTAGGTCCTCCTCTCTCGCAGATTTTTGTTTAAATTACTACCTTACGTACAAAACTGTAACTCGTGTGCAGATTTATTGGAGGATCTCTATCTACAATAGTCACATAGACTGTGTGACAGATATGAGAAAATCACAGAAATACTGTTTCCAATCGTACGGTTACAAGATTCTTGTCGTATACACATTCTATAATGAGCCATTACTTATAAGCTTTAAGTTCTAAGTCGTAAGAATTTGATCAGTCACAGTCGAATGTGAGATTAATAATCGACTATGATTGGTCAATTTCTTACGGCTTAAGGCTTAGATAACGGCTTATTGAATTGATATTGGCTTAGAAAGCTCAGTTGGAGTTGAATCACTTCAACTGTCTCTACTGCGACAAGCGTGATGAGTTCAGCCAATCGCAGCACGAGGATTCCTTTTTATACATCAATCTTATAATCTACACCAATCTTAAATAACCTTTTTACAGTCGAAGGCGAACGAATTCATAAAGATTTCTGAACTGATGTAGCTATTCTTCCGGTCTAAGCAAGAAACTCTTCATGATCTGTTTCCATCAACTCACAAAAATCCTTTGGGACGTTGTTTTTCTTCACTGTTCACTAGTCGCATCTATTATCTTCTATCATTCGATTCACCGAGCAAACGACTATATGACAATATTGAGTTCAAAATTGAAAACAAAATTGCAAAAATTGCAAGATTAATAATAAATATTGTCGGAGTATCGTGTTTGTAAGCTTTATTAAAGTTGTGTTTTAACGTCTTTTAATTACGGATGCTCATCTAGCGATACTCTTACTCGACATACGACAATTTTTTTCTGCCGTACTATTATTACTCACGACGTGCAACAATAGTCTGCGCGACTGTTGCAGATGAGGCTTTAGAAGCATCCTATTCTCTGCGCGAAAAAACAAACAGCATTCGAAAAAAATAGTCCTTTGCCGTCATGAAAAATCCATGGTATTCTGAGAAACCCCGAGGCAACGCGTGGGTTTCATGTGCGACAATTGAACGGTCGTGCAGGCGACCGTTCCGTAGAAGAGTTACGCCACTGGTTCGCAATCCGAACCTCCTTTCTCGCTCGAACCTTGATCTCTTCCTCTCTCGTTTCCTCGTCTCCCTCGCTCTCGTTCGTCTCAGACATTCGTATATACGTCGAGGAGTTCTCCTCCGCCACTCCGTCCTAGAAATACTATCGTAAAAGTGTATCAGAACACGTTGGATTCCACAGCGAGAGACACGAAAAGTTACTCCGTCGAGATCCCCACCGGGACAGACAACTTTACAACTATGTTGTAAACCGTTATGACTATAGCCATTTTCAAGGGCTCGCTCGGAATCGAGAATGTTATCGCTTCTTGTCGGATAGGGCTTTCGTCGCGATTCTTCAATCGAGAGTCTCTTCCTGCCCTTACAATTGACGTATATATTGATGTTCGTGACCAAACATTCCACCACATTGTGTATCGGCCCACCTTATTCGTGGTACAACCACGGTATAATGATACACCGCGTTCCACACTTGCATCCCCCTTTATCTTGCACTCTCACGACGTCCGACACGCAATGAACACGTATATACAGACGCTGGCTTTCTCCACGGGGCAAATACGCGAACGACAAACGCCACAACGGAATATAGGCGCGGCGGCGACGGTCGTAATATCGACTACCGTTACTTCTTGCTCTTCCGCCTCCTCTTATTCCTTACTGCAACGATCGACTTGTCTTTACGAAAAAAACTCCTCTTCTTCCTTAATGCAACGATCGACTTGTCTTTACGAATCAACTGACACTCCAAAGACGAAGGTCCTCTCTTATGGTTCTCTTTTTTTCTTTTTTTTTTTATTCGTCCAAGTCGTGTGCGTTGGTTGGAAAAAAAAACAAATATTCTGATGCTGCTCGAATCGAGAATACGTGCGAAAGAAAATCGATGCGAATCTTGAGAAGTCTAAAGTCTGACAATTTGAATTCTACAAATTATATGTTGAAGGAAACACGGAGTTTTGCATAATGCATAAGAAATGCATAAGA
Organism: Acromyrmex echinatior; assembly: GCF_000204515.1. The sequence goes on from NW_011626988.1 coordinate 1,885,008, forward strand.
AAATGAACCAATCGGAATCCTTCATTGTCCTCCTTTTCATGAAATAAAGACTTTGATTGATTGATTTTCTTATATACTTTATGCATTATGCGTTATGCTAAGGTCTGTGCTTCGGCCTTAGTCATAAAAATATTTCTAATGTCATGAACGCGACAGTTAACTATCATAGATTGTGAATAAACTGAATCATTGCGGATATAAGAATAATATTTCCTGCGAAGGAAAATTATTCCAGCTCTTACGTCGCAGTATAAAACGGGGAATTGTTTTGGAAAGTTTGGGAACCACTGCTACGGAAGAATTAGACTTGTAACAGGTGCTTGGTATTTAGAAACCTGCTAGGCAGGCTGCATTGTCCAGACGCTGTCTGACCCGACTTGTGGAATATTTCTGTGATGATTTATCTTCGAGCTAAGACTACATTATATCTCTGCGTATGCATCCGCATTAAAATTGCAGAGAAAATTTCCATATCGCGTCGTCGGCGTTAGTTGCGCATTTGATTAGATTCAATTACATCAATTGCTAAAAATTAATAATACCATCGATGTCACAATTTGATTAGCTTAACTAAAATATGATAACAATTGATACTATCATCATCATGTAATCCTTGTGTTATATTAATTTTTTTATGTGTCCGAGATATTTAAAATAAAATTTATCTTCAATCCTGATCTTTCCTTCGTTTTATACACCTATGAAGTAATCTCAGAATTGATGCTAATATAATTCTTTCAAAATATATAGTTTTTCATTTCTTTTTCTTAGCGAAAATGATATAGCCTATAATTTTTTATTCCGATAGCATTCGATATCGTAGTAACTTAATAAATAAAACTCGGCTAAAGTTCACTTCACAAATTAAACGATGAATAAATATCTCTCTCATTATTTATAGTATTCGTCTTCGAAATAAAAATTAGTTAATGAAGAAATGACTCCTTTATAACAGCTAATCTCAATGACTTACAGTTTAAAAAATTTATCGGTTATTTAAAAAAAAAAAACTATCTTTACATTTCACAAAAGACGCTATGCACGTGAATGTGCCATCCGGTGATCTCGAGCCACCTTGTTCTCTTCATTCTACAGTTCGTCGTATCGTCATTCGTCATCGGGGGGGAGGGGGAGAGAGGGGGGGATGCATAAGAATCGCGGACCGTCTTCGCAAAATGATAATGAGCGGCTATTCATATATCATGGTACTCGCCGAGCGGAAAAATTCTGGCGGGAAACCCGACGATGAGATACAGAGGCTGATGGTGATAGTGGTGTGCCTCTTTGTTGCGTGCTGGCGCAAGAGTATATGCAACTCGAATGTGTCTCCTACGGCCTTTCAGTCTCGTCCGGTCTCCGCGTATCTGCATTAAAATAACGGCACTTCAGCTATACGACACATAAGCGGCACACTCACCTAACGTGACTTCTCCGCCTTCAACCTCGAACCTACGCGGGGCCTCGCTCATTGGCATCTCCTTTCTGTCTCTATTTAGTGCGGGAAGGCTCTGGATAATTCCAAGATTACGGAATGATCGCGCGATTAATTCTAAAGCTGCTTATATTTTCAACGGGATAAACTGAAAAAGCTATTATTATCTCACATCAATATTAAATTCTGCAAAATGCTCGATCATAAATTACACTCCAAGTGGTGTTGATTCGCTTCGCCTTCTATTATGTGATCTTTTTTTATCTTTTGTATACAAATGTATTTACATAACATTTGAAGAATCTCAACTAAAGTTAAAGCTGTTAAACTTGACAATTGTCAAGTTTAATGACACCGTCGATCTGAATCGTAATACTTCAACGGAAGAATTCTTGAAAAGATCTCATATCTCTGAAAAAGATGTTAGATTTTTTTCGCAAAGGAATGTAATCCGTAAATATTAATTACGCAGAGATGATTAAATGGCAATCAATGTCTTAGCTTTTGACGAAGACACTTTATATTTCTCTCTATGTAAGATATACAATTTCTGAGATGTGCTAATAAATAAAGTGTATATACGTTCATTGACCGCTTATTCAAGTTATAAATAAACGTTTCGCAATCGGACGTTTTACATTATCGTTGTGATTAAAACTGTAATTACGAAACATGTAATTTCGTTTCGAGAAGGATAATGAAGAAACTTCAAGGAAATATATAACTGCTAACAGTATAACATGTTAATTGTTAATTGCATTATCTTATTCAAATATTTGTCGGCGATCGTCGCATAAATTATTGTGTTTCTACGTTTACATAAATTGCTGCGGTAATGAAGAAACAACAATTGCTAACATAATTTCGAAAACTTCTATTTCAAGAACATATTAAATCGCTTTATGTGAACCTGGAATATCGCTGTTACTAGAACTAGGATTATCGATGTCACAAAAACGCTTTAATTCCAAACCTGTCGAATCGATGTTACACAGGAATAAGCGATATCAGGGACAATGTGTCCGACGAAGAAAGGTCAATCTAATATAGCAATGATATAGAAAAAGAATACCAATTAGATTTGATAAGAAAAGATTTCTCTTGCGAGGAAAAAGATAATACCAATAAAATGGATATTTCCATTCTCCTGATCGCACTCGAACTGTGCCAAATATTATCGGATCCCCGAATGATGGTGCTTGCCTAGCAACTGGCGAAACCGAGGAACCATCGATTTTGACAATACAGAATGCCGAAAAATAAGCGCGAAGAAATGAATTTAGCTCACGCATACCGTAACTAGTCAACGTCGTACGCATCGCTATAAATCCCTCTTTCTCTCCCTCATCCCCGTGTCTACCTTCCTGTTACCCTCCTCTTATTCTTGCACCTGGATCACGTTGCATTGTTCGTCCCTGCCACGGAACGGACAGAAACAGAATGGCAGAAGGCCCTGAAAAAGAAGATTCGAGACAAAAGGAGCAAGTAAGGAGCGAGAGAAGAGAGAGAGAGGGAGGAGGGGGGGGGGTCTTGAAACACAACGAGAAGGAATCGGCAGAGGTAGAGGATTCCCGCGGAGGTGGACGAAGGAAGAGAGAGATGGAGGATAGGGTCGGTGGGTACGGCGCGCGACGATAGGATATAACGAGAGAGGGAGAGAAAGAGAGATGTTTTTCTTCCAAAGGGGACTTTTTTGCGCTGGCTTTGCACGCTCGTCTCTCCTCAGCGAAGCGGCACGAACGCGACGCGCCACACCGCGCCGTCGTAGAAATCGTCCCCATGTCCCCGCCGTGCCGCGCCGGGAGGTTTAGTGGGGGCAAACGAGTTGTCGGTATCCCGCGCGCGAGAGTCGGCGCGGTTAGCGGCGGTGATAATGGTGGTGGTGGTGATGGTGGTGGGGGTGGTAGTGACGGTGGGGTGGCGGTAGGGGCGGATAGAGATGGAGAAGAGCGGAGTCTGGGATATGAGGAAGGATGGCGGAATAATGGTGGGGCAATTTCCCTCGGCGGGGGAAGGGAAGGGCGTCAGCTGCGTAGTGCCGGCTGGATGATGGGACGGGACGGGAGACGGGTTGGGTCGCGAGGCAGGGTAGCGGATGGGGCAAGGAAGAGGGGGGGGGCAGCGGTTGGATCGAGGAGAGCTGAGTCATAGCGCTGTTGCCACGTTCCTCGCCTCGCCGCGCCGCACCGCGCCGCGTCGGCCTCGTTGGGGCGTCTCGACTGACTCGACACGGCGCGGAGGCCCGCGATAGTCGCTTGTGTCAGTGTCGTCTGCCGGAGAACGTGCCGTCGACCGCCTCTGCAGGGACGGCTGACTGAGTTTCAGGGAGATATGGCGAATTGCTTTTTTTTTTCCTGCCCCGGAACGTTTCTCGCCGCGCCGTGGATCTCCGCTTCCGATTCGAAGCGATTCCCACGAAAGATCGTCTATTTGTAGACGCTCGCCGAACATTCCAGAGAATGTTTAATATTGACGTTCTCTCTCACATCGGATTTCGATGTTAATCAGAGTTTTGTTCTCAAAGTCTGTCACGACATTAACTTTGACGGGTAATGGAGAAACACGTCGAAATGTCGTTTGTCAGTCTCCTCGAATCTTGGACGTTTTAAATTAAGATACATATGATCATCCAATTGTAATCGTGCGTGTCAATCCTCTGTCATGATATTTATATCGAGACTAACGTAATAGTCTGCTTCAAAATACAATTTGTATAATTTTCATGCTATAATAAGTAAATCATAATAAAAGTTTGTAAATTGCACCTATGTGCCTTTGCAATTTCTACGTACGCAGTATTGCGATTATACATAATCAAACCTTCATTAATTAGTCGACCTACTTGAGTTAGTTACATGATCGAATCATCTAGATAGTAATCATGTTATAATAATGAAGTAATGTTGCTAGATCGTTAAAGGTACAGCTTGTTTGAATAACAAATATTACAAAACTCTTGGATACTGCTTGCTTTTGCGTTTTTTTATCAGCAATACATAAAATTCTGTTTCTTGGGACATTCGCGATTGACGTCAATACTTCATTGCTTCGTCAGCTCTTGATTTTTTTTTTTATTAATATAATTCCTAGCGATAATTACAATATTTATGTTTAACAAAAAAAAATGTCGAAGATTCTACATTGCATCATCTTGCGCATCATGAAATAATCGCAAAAAAAAAGAATTGGAAGACGGACGCAAGTAAAAAATGACCGATAAATTTCTTTCAACCTCGAACCCTTTGGCTTTCCAACGGTAAACATCTTTGCGGCAGCATTGCTAGATGTTTTATGCGGTGAGAGTCAGAGCATAACTGCGAGAGAGCACGAGCGAGAGAGCGGAGATGGAGAGCAGGGGAACAAAAGAGTTCCTCTCTTCTTGTCGTCATCGTCGTCATTGTCGTCGTCATTGCCGTCACTGTGTGCCCACATTGCATTGTGTTCCTTTTTACCTGCGTTGCGCTTCGCGGAATCGCGAAATCTCGCATTGTTAACGTTAGATCGTCACACTCGCGAAAACCCCGGACTCTTTGTGCAACACGCATTACTGTGTAACCGCGCGAGAGTATTCTTGAAGAGACACGCTTATATTTTATTTACGTAAAAATGCAAAAGAGAGCCTCTCGACATGTATTGTATCCGCGTTGCATAAAAATTGATGTCGAGTCTCTCCGGTACACTTTTCGATTGTTTTTTTTTTTCTAACGCAAGACCGAGTCTAACATGACTACTTAAAAAGTAATGCCTTTCTTCATTATAAAGCGATAAAAGAAATTACTGGACTAAGACGCATTATTATTTGATCTGTCAAGTGAAAATTTTATTTGTCAAGTTGACCCTGCAGGAGGATTAAATATTCAAAAGGGAAGAGTGGCACGCTAATGAGTTTTCGACCGTGTATCGATTGTAAAAGAAAATTAAAAACTAGGAATGCGTTCGCGTTTAATTTAATAATTTATACAGCATTATAATGTGAAATGATCGAACCGTGCGAGCCCCTTTGCAATAAATGCGATAAATGCCACGTTACTATCTTTACGGACGCCTCTGTAAACAGGAGGAACGACGACAGGAGCATCGTCGTCCACGGGTGAAATAGATCGATAATTCGTTATTTATAACGCTGACGAGTTTACGGAAGACGAGTTTCTGCGTTTGTCTCACCCCTCAGACTCTTCGGCGTGGGCCGATGTATTGATTTCCTGTACGTCTCCCGTTTGAAACGTGGAAAGACGTACGATCGTTCGAACCGTCACCGTCGCGATGGACGGCGCGATTAAAGCGGCTTAGTCCCGTCGATGTAATCGCGATAATGTCTACCTGCAACTACGTGTGCACTGATAATACGACGCAAATACATTTTACACTTCGACCAGTGAGTCATCGACGGGGCGGCGTATATGTAATTCTGAACTATATATAGAAAATATATGTATCTCATGAGTAATATGTATGTACGTAGGAAAAAATTTTATTCAACAAGGTATTCTTCCATGAATACTCTGAATTATCTACGGAAATTTACCGTTCCCCTCGTAAAGCTGACGCGATGTGTTTTTTCCGTTTATTTCGGCCATATAGTCTTCTTTGCAGTCGGGAAAACATTACGCTCGACAATCGTTCTGCCAGGCGTTGCCGGAAACGTCGCGCTAGAATCGCGATAGAAATTATCGTTCTCCATTGGGCGCGATCTTTATTAGTAGTAGCGTTTGAAATGGCCTAGCACGGTAGATAGAGAAAGAAAGAGAAAGAGAGAGGTATTATCCAACCTAAAATAACGAACGAGTGAGACTGGCGTTCTTGTAACATGGGAGAACACGGCGCTGACCTAGAGACTTCTTCGGTTTATGGAGACCCATGCTAATGCCGTCACATAAAGCAGAACCCCGTCGTCGTGCGTCGACCAGAAACAGGGGGGAATCCAAGCCTGGGAGCGAGTCTGCCCGAGTAAAATTCCTCGATGAGCATTTCTAGGGGGATGAGGAAGGGACACGGGAAAGGAAGGGAGGATAGGAAACCGGCGGGAGCGATGTTGGAGGGGAAGGGATGCGATTCACGGCTCGCTCCCCAGGGGAGCAAGCCACATCCAGCCATCGTGGCACTCGGCGGCTTTCCTCTCCGCCATTACCCTCCTCCTGCTCCTTCACGTCGCGTTACCTCCCCTCTCGTTTTCCCACTGCCTCGCACACACATACATCCTCTGTCTCCCCCTAATCTCCCTCCCTTCACCCGCTTTCACTCATACGAACAACGTAGAAAAGGGGCGCTCAATGTGTGTGAAACTTGTACCAAGCGCGCCGACGAACGTGCCTCTGTGTATGCGTGCCTTTTTTTCATTAGGAAACGTGGGGATGGGCGCGAGGGATAGAGGAGGGATGGACGGGAAGAACGAGGAAGGAAAGAGAGGCAACGGCTCTCGTCGAGGAGCTGAGGAGCAGAACGCGGTCGCGGTTTCAGTGCGCTAGCTAGCGAGAGAATTTTCTTTCGATCTGATGAGAAAATGCGCCACAACCCCAAGTGCGTTTCGCCCAAGATGTCCCAGACGGTGGCGATGAACGGTTGATGAATCGCGCGGTTCGTTGCGACCGAAATCTTTGGCTATGCAGTTTCGCAATTGCTCGAGAGACTGGAGAGATTTTACAAGCGATATGAAAATGTTAATGATATAAACCAAAAACTTCTGCTTAGTTTTCCGATATCAAGAACTCGACACTAATCGATGATATTCATAGTCCGTTCTTATTTCAGGACCATCTTAAGTAATGTCTTAATACGACTCTGATTCATGACATCTTAAGATTATATCTAAGGCCGGTATTTATAGTCAGATTATATTCAAGACCGTCCTAAGAAGTTACGAACCAATCGGAAGACTGCATTAGCGTCTTAAGACATTACTCAAGACGATCTTGAAATTAGACTCGACTATGAATACCGGCCTAAGAGTCTTAACTCTTAAATATAAGAATCCGTTATCAATATTGGCCTACGATTGATTTATAACATCTTAAGACTGCACTTAAGATGGTTTCAAACGTAAAATTCGACCGTGAATAGACGAAAGTTTCGAAACCCTCGAAGTTTCGCATGAGTCTTTGCAGCACCAGCATATCCGGAGATTCCGTTTCGAGCACGGGATATCGCAACTACTGGCATTCACTGGTTCACTTGTGCAACGCGTCGAGGATAATGCGGCAATGAGAATGATTCGCACAGTCTCAGGAACTCGCTACGGTAGGAGGGTCCCGGAGAACACAGCACAGATCACACAATAAAACGTCTCGTGCGTAAAATATATCGGTTTTCCTACATGGGAGAAACGAAGGTGAGGGAGAACGAAGCGCGATTGTACGAGAGAGCGGTGGGTCGCCACGGCGCGTCCGCCATTTCGTGCGTGCGTGCGTTCTTCCAGATGCATACGTGGCAAGATTACGCCTTTGCTTGCTTCTTCATCTGCCTTCCTCGCCGAAGGAACAACATCGAGATTCCAAAAATAATTCTCGAATCCTCGATAATGAAAGAGATTACTTGTTCTTTTTTTTTTCTTTCTCTCCTTCCCCCCCCCCCCCCCCCCCCCCCTAACCCTCCCCACTCGTTAATGATCGATTCATCGAAACTACACGAGGAAGTATTTGAACATTATCGACAACAACGAACAACAACGAGAAAACGCAAAAAAAAAAATCCTTTTCTAGTCGATAAAACGACAAAGGGAGGAGCCACGCCCCATTCGAGCGGTCGACACCGAGAAGAGAAACATATGCCAAGGCATCGACGACACGCTCGCTGCCATTTTCGAGACTTTTTCGACGTTTCTACTAGTCTAGAGAAACTAGCCTCCAGCGCTCTTCAATACGTAGAGGACCCTAGTAAAATATCCCTGCAGGTAATCCGTCCAGATCTCGGGCACAACCCTCATTCCCTCTCGTCGTCTAAACTGCGCGAAACGATCATACGATACGACTTCGTCCCGCGTGATGCGTAGGAGCTCTCTCTACAGTTATCTTTTTTTTCCCCCCTACGATGATATACGCTTATGGAGAATACGCAGTGGAAGTTGTACGGCTAAATGGCAGAGAAGTCCTTCGGGAGAGCAAAGTAGATACGTGCGACTCACGCGAGATTAGACGAACGACTCCCCGGGAGAGTCCCCGAACGTCCTGGTGTTTGCGCTTGCGTGCGGCGTTTCCTTTCAGAGCGGCCAACCGGTGCGTACCTCGTCCCACCATCACGATGAATCTCCCCTACTTGGCGATATCACCTCCACCGCGAGTGCTCTCTCTCTCTCTCTCTCTCTGCTGTCTGCACACAGGGTGTGCCAGAAACAACTTCCCGGACTCTTTGTTTTCTTTAATTTCGTGCGAAATTCAATATCCTAAGTTCTCTACTACAAGGGGCCTGAAAACGAGATCTCTCGCTCTACGCTTATTCCTCTCTTCTGCTCTCTCCCTCCCTTTTGCCCTTCGTTCGAAACTTGGTCCGATTCAAAATTGCGCCGAGGCCAGGCTGAGACGCGAAACGTAAAAGATATCGGTGCTTCCCAATGGAACGGCAGAATAGCGCAACGTGCAATCGGGGAATAAATCGATATTGGCGCTGCCAGGCGTTACGTTTACATCCTGGAAAAACTTTCCCCGTTCTCCATTCGACTCTGTATTGTTAAATTTTTAGGCAGTAAATGCAAAATTCTCAGATAAATGTTTATCTCAGAAAATTACGAACATGGAGGCATAAAAGAATTAAAATTTTAATATGTGACGTCATATTGCATTAAATCCGGCAATTATGCAGCACTGGATAATTTGTTTATTACAACAACATTTGAACATTAAAATTAAGTGTATTTATCCATGATTAAACGTATATTTAAACATGATACAATTTAGACTTTTATTTAACATTGAAGGTGATTTCGATCAAATATCGATTAACTTAATCAACTTTATTGAGTATGTATAATACAATTAAAATTATTGAATAGTATTAAAGTATCATTTTAATTTATTATTTTAATAAAATAATACTTTATTGTAGAATTACGTTTCATATACTGAAAAAAGATTAAAGAACAATAAATTGTATGTTAGAGATTTTGTCTGATGTCCATTTCAACCAATGTAGTTTAATTTTAATTTCGGTTTAAATAACTTTCCATTTTTTTCTAATTCTAATAATTAAAAAAAGATAAAGAGTAAGTTGAACCGAGATTAAAGTTAATCTACATTGATAGAAATGGGTATTATAACGATTTTGCCTACCGCTTAAGTTAATCGAAATCGCTGTGGATCTGATACGATATAAATAAATTTTATTCATGATTGGAAGACGTGTTTTTTTCGTAATAGTCTGACATTTGGAATAAATCCGCCTAGACTAACCAGCACGAATCGTCGTGCCGTTAACTTGATGTAATCGATGAAGCGCGGCACATTAAAGCTGACGTTTTCTTTGAACACCTTATATATTTATATGTCATTTCTTTCATACTGCTTCCTTCTCCCTCTCTTTCTGTTTTTCTCTCTCTCTCTCTCTCCCTCTCTCTCTCTTTCTTTCTTTCGTGTTACCGTGAGTCGAGTCACTCGGCGAGAGCCGTCATGGTCTCTCTCTGCAAAAACATCCGCGACGATTTTTATCTGTACTGATCTGAACGTAGCGGAGGAAGACTTCGATCGAGGTCTCATTTTTTTCTTTTTCGCTTCTTCTGTTGTCTCTTTTCCTCTGGATCTTCTCTCTCTCTCTCTCTCTTTTTCCTTTGCTTTGGCTTAATTTCCTGTGCTCGCATCGAGTATCGAGAGAGCTTTCTAGAGGTAGAGGATTACGAGGTCTCTGTGCTTCGCGGATCTTTCCTTCTTTCTTCGAAATCCTAAACGATCCCAGCGAGATCCCTTCAGCGCAGTTGCTGCACATAAAATCGCGATGTTGCCATATTCGTAGGAACTAGCTAATGTTTGCTGATGGAGGGCACATTCCACGCACGGGAATAGGTATATTGAAAATACAAGTCCCTATAGAAACATATAGAAACATGAGGCCTGAATTTGTTTATTATATTTGTAATATGTTTCACAAAAGCTGCACTTTGCAATAGCAGCTCAAACTGCCAAGAGCTCAATATCAGAGCTATTAATCAAGCTAATATCAACAATTCCGACTTATCGGCTTGAAAATGACGCAATTAAATAATCGTAGGTGATATTTTAAGAATGAAATTTCATATCGCTTCTCACGATTAGATTAAGCGAAGTCGGAAAACATCTGACGAAATCATTCCTGATTGAACTCGTGTCCTCTTGCTAATGGCGTTGACATTTGTTACATGAAGATTAATGGTGTTTCAGGTATGGACGCGTGCAGAGCGTCAAGCTGCTGCCACGGGGCGAGGAGTGCCCTGTGGACGGAGGTTCCAGCAGTTCCCTTGGCGAAAGCAATGAGGGCGGTTCCGGTTCCAGTTCAGGCGGCGGCGGCGGTGGCGGGAGCGGCGGTTCCTCGACCAGCGGGGGTGCGGCAGCGACGGTGGCGTTCATGGATATCAAGTCCGCAGCGAAGGCTCACGCGACTGAGCATACGCTGGACGAACGAGCTCTCACCACACAGTACTACGAGCCACAACATCTTCAGCACAGGTTCCCCTCTCACGGGTAAGTTTGCTCATTATAAATTCCTGTATGAGTCGTTACGACACTCTATTCGGGATACTCTTGCAGAGTTGCCACAAAACTAGATATCAGAAAAATCGGAAAAAAATTATGGAATTTTAGGATGAGGAATTTGTGATAACCCAGTCTTGGAAAAAGGAAAAGTTCGAAACATGAAAAGATGCAAAATTACATACACATAGACATAATGAGAATAGATTGCGCATTTCTTTGAAGTTGTCACTGTCAATTTAGGATGCGATAACTTGAATGATATCGCTCTTTTTTTTTCTAAAGAACCATTTTGAAGAGATATATGCTGATATGCTCATTTCTTTCTAATGGAGCACAGATACTGAAATCTGCAGGGAATGTGAAATCTGTATCTATTATTTGTATGTATTATATCTATGAAAATACTAGATAGATATATTCGCTCAGTGATCTGTATCTATGAGTATTTTTCGCGTACTTCCAAATTCAGTATATTCACGAAATAATAAAGAATACATCGATTTAAATACAATCTAACTCTAATAAGCAATAACGATTTATATGCAAGTGTTATTAATTACGAAATCAGTCGCAAGACGTCCACAAAAAGCGATGACTCTGATTCCTAGTGTTTAAAATGTGTTAATTTGTTGAATTAGAATATAATAAGAATTAAGGTCAGAACACTGACTTTGCATAACGCATAATGCATAAAGCCTAAGAAAAGTAAACTAATAAAAAGAATCTTTTATTTCATGGAAAGGAAGGAAATGAAGGACCTTGATTGGTTCATTTTCTTCTGCATTATGCGTTATGCAAGACTGTGCTCCCGTACTTAGGACAAAAAACAAACTGTGACCATGTAGCTAACAGCGAATTCGGTTGAACACATTAGTGCATATTAAAGCCGGTTTGTACACTGATTTAATCTGTGCAAAAGTAAAATGCAAATATTTCCAATTATAAAATGCAGATTTTACTTAACAGCATAATAAAATGTATTAAAGATTTCATGGTTTAATTCGTTTTTATATTTATTATATATTAAACATATATTTTTACATCAATTTGTGTACGATAGTTGTGTACGATAACGTGCACTAATATATACTGAATGCATTCAACCAATTCGTTATAAATTAACGTTGAAATTATCCTAGTTTCTTTGCATAAACAAAGAAATCTAGAAACAATAATGATTCTGATTGGAATCTGAATAGTTCCATAATATATGTCCTGTTAAGTGCTTAAATATTTTATTCATATATGATGTCAAAAAAAAAATATATATATATATACATGAAATATAAAATTAATATTTACTGATGTCTCCAAATGACATTATTTTTGATTAGAAAACTTTAATGCTAACTATTATTTCTTCTTTTTTTAAATATAATTCGTGCTTATCTTGGCTATTACGGATTTAGGCAATCAATAAAAAAATCTTACCTCTTTTTATTTAACTATTATTATAGAAACTTTAGTTAAATAAATTTTGCCGCTATTGATTTTTCCAGAGTATTGATTTTCTGTACAGCTGACTCGATACACAGACTCGACTTTTTGAAACGGAACTACATAGCGTGTGAATAACAAGGACGTAACAGACACGTGGTATTATATCTCAACAGGAAGAGATGTGTATTTTTTGAAGAATAGGAAGATACATATACGCAGTAGCAACGTGACGTGATATAATGCTTTCTCATAATCATTTTGCTATAAATAAGAATCTATAAGTTCTCTTGTCGGTGTAATAAATCACTATAACTGTTAGAGTTGTGTATTAAATTAGTTTTTGATCATAACACAGATAATATGGCAATGACATTCGTCATGCGGAAATAACAGTTTCAATGGTTGAAAGAATATTCTATTCTGTAATATTTTTATAATCGTATTTTTTTATAATCATTAAAGCGGAAAGTTCTTAAGCCGGTATTTGTAATCGGTTTTTATATTTAAGATCGTCTTAAGTACAGTTTTAAAATGTCATGAACCAATCAGAGCGGTATTTTAAGAAATTACTTAAGACTTCAATAAGTATAGACTATATAAAATAGCGGCCTTAGATGAAGCTTTATATAAATAGATTTCAAACAACTTTGCAATTTTTAATTACATTTTTATTGTAAATTCTAACTATAATATGACAACGTATTAGTAAGAATTAATTTCGGTAAATTATACGGTTGTATCCTTTCGATCGATATGGAAATATTCTCAATCGTGCCTTTCCCTCCAAATTAATCTTACCCAAGAATAGAAAGATATTCCCAGCCTCAAAATGGCATGTACAAGTGCCGGTTTACGATGAGTCATGTCCTAGGAATTAATTAAATCGCACGTCACAGGAAGCAGGTACAAAGACGACAATGAAACGTCATTATGGACAAATGGTCTTTCTATTATCTTTCTAGCAAAATTCATATGTATGATCTACGAATGAATTACACTTTTCTCCTGACTTTTTGTCTGATCGAAAATCAATTATCACTATTAGATTCGCATATTCTTATTTTAAGTTTTTTAATTTTCATTCATTTATTTTATATCATAAAATGGAACTTATTTGACTCCGAATAACTTTGGCTCAAATTTAAAAAAAATGCCTAGATAGCACGTATATTCAAAACATAAAAATGTCTTTAAGACTTACATCTCTTGATCTTAAGATCTAACACTATACGTATTATGAAATTGTTCAGAATGGATTAGAATTGTTTAATTATTCCCTAGGTTTGTATTTTATTATAGGATAATTTCAACCTTAATTTGGTTATACATAGCGGTAATTTCTAACTCTTATTATATTATAGGGACACTAATTTAACTATCAATTTGATTACCGTCTGTGCATTATCAAATGAACTAAAATATGATTTTATGATACTATTGTATAGCCTCAGAGCTATAATAAGTTTACCAACTATACTGAAATCGTTACAGATAATGGGGATAGTTCGTCGAAAGATCATACCATTTAGTTATTATTTATTGTATTCCTATTTTCTAAGAATCATGCTGTTTTTTCAGTTTCAAGAATTAATCATATTATGGCAATTATTGTTCAATGCTATACAGTGCTATCATTCCATCGATTTCAGTAAACACGTATGTGGGTATATACATTTCTTTTTGCTGATGTAAACAGTCAATTGTAATGTTAAGCTTCACATATAATAATGCATTATTAATGTTCGCTTCGTCGCATGTCGATTATTATCCGTATTATCTTTAGCTTTTAACATAGTAGATACACAACGCACATACACATACTCTCTCTCTCTCTCTCTCTCTCTCTCTCTCCCTCTCTCTCTCTCTCTCTCTCTCTCTCTCTTATTGAGTTAATATTAGAGCAGTTACAACAAAGCGAAATCAACTACATTCCCAGCAACACAATTTCAAATATATTCGGCGATATGATGCCTCGTGATAAATTATGGATAAATATATGTTTCGCGCAGTGCTAGAACTGGTGTCAAAAGTATCACTCTATAAACTTGGTTTTTTTTTAGGTGAACTTGTATGGTTCAATTTTCCTCCTTTTTTTTACATTGAAATAAAATGAAAATCAAATTTGCTAAATCAGAAGTATGAAAGCCTACACAAGATCTTATTGTGAACAATCTTTATAAAATAATTTTACATAATAATAACGATAATAATGAGAATCTTATTTTAGATCGTACATATGAGAATACAACTAACAAAAACTAGAAATTAAGTGTCTAATAATCGAAGCTGGATGTAATGCTTAAATAATTCAATGTGAATTACATATATGTAATAATAATAATAATAATAATAATCAGATTTTTTAACCTTCTATTAGATTATCTTCAGTATATTGTTACATAGAGAAGCTAAAATTTAAAAATTACATTTTGAAACGTATCAATTATTAAACTAATTCGCTCATGTAACATATGTCACTGCATTTTTTTTTAAAACTATTCACATGAACATTTAGATTCCATTAAAAAAAAGAAAAGATAAAAGAAGTTTAGCTAAAAATAAAAGGCACATTACTAATAAATTACACTATGATGTGTTTATAAAATATTTCCGATGTGACAAAAGATCCATTAAAGTACTAATAGAATTAAGTAATATAATTTCAGAATGATCGTAAATTAATTCAACTTATGTTCGCAGCGGCGAGACATGCGGTTTGCCTTAAAAGGCATCTTCGTTTACAATAATTCAAGTGCTCCTATTTCTCTAGTCACATAGCTAATGTAGATATATTCGAATAATATGGAGCGCATTCATGTGTGATTTTTCAAGTTGAGAACCACTGGCGTATTTATTTTGGCTCCAATATGTAACGTAATCTTTCTCTTTTTTTTCTACCGCGCCACGCATTCACGCTCCGTGTTTTCTGACATCATCACCTACATCGCAGTCGTCCTCGTCTATTTGCTACATATTTGACGAATTGCGTGTTCTACAGCTAAATAGATAGTATGCTGCACTTTCTCCGTGGCATCGACGGCATGCGGCACATACTTGAAGTTAAAGCGTATCGCATGTCGCATTCAGAGGAGTCGCAACTTGCCTTCAATCGATCGATCTCATGATGGAGGCATGGAGGAAAGAACGGGGGGGGAGGGAGAGAGAGAGAGAGAGAAAGAGGAAGAAAGAGAAGTAGCGGGAAAAAAAGGAGGAAAAAAGGTCGTGCGTGCACGCTACACGCCTGCACGCCTATATTCACGCGCGCGAGACCGAGGAGAGTATAGCGGCGTCGCATTTCCACGAAAAGTCAGGTGACCGTGACGACGTGGTCGCTGGCGATGTTGCCACATCCCGACGGCTGCGCGGGCGCTATCACCCGAGTAGTAACTGTCGAAGCGTGACGACTGTAGCGGGAAGGGCGTGCGGGGGAGGAGAGAGGAGAGAGGAGAGAGAGAGCGTTAACTGTCAGTGGCGTAGTCAGAAATTTACGAGCCCGGTTCGATTCGTCCCATCTCAATCGCCTCTGTTCGTCTCACCTGGCCGTATATGAATGCCAGAATTGAGATATTTATGTTGCATGGTGATTTCTTTGTACTCGCCAAGTTCGTCCAGATGCGAAAACATTTCCGCAATGTCGACTGTACTTACCACTGTCGAACTGGCGCAAAATGTTAAATCAGAATGTACATGACGATGACCTAATTTTCAATTAAAATGAAACAGTTTATTATGTCACTCATTTGCTACGACAATTGAAAGAACAAAGTTCCCCAGAAAATGAGTTTGAATATTTCGCTTCATTAACATTTTGTAATATTAATTTTAAAATACAATTCTGATATAATATAATAAGTGATTATAGAGAAATAGAAATATATTTTGTGAAATAATTTACTTCTTTTAAAGTATGTCCTTTCTTTTTTTTTCTTTTTACTCTTTTTTTACAAACTGAAAAATTGGTTTACGGCATAATCTTGGAAAAAATTATTTTTAATAATGAATAATTTTTTATTGTAATTTCTGAAAAATATATATGATATTTTGTGAAATAATTTACTTCCTGAGCAGATAATTGAACAATTTTTAATAAGTTTTATCTTCAAGTATTAATAATCTTTCAATGATGACATATTAAAATGTAAAAGAGCTATTAAAATGATTAGTAAATTCATCATGATGTATTCTAATGTCAGGAGATTATTATCCTTTTTACGTAATCATTCAATATACATCGTTTGATGAGTTTCTATTGCAACGGTCGATCGCTTAGTTGCAACTTTTGATCGAGGCGTACTAGAATATATTTATAACAACGTTATCGAATAAAGTTCTGTCAAGATGATGAAATTTGCGAATTATGAACCATTCGATTTCCGTTTTTTTCAATCAAGTGTTTCCTTATTTTATTCGTTAAAATTATTTTGTAAAATATACGAACAGTCAGTTCTTTTATTCAATTACTTAAATATTTTGAATTTTTTTCAATAAAGTTGAATCCAAATTCAAATATATATTATCGATTTCGGAATATCAAGTATCATTTGATTATGTAAAATTTCACAGTACGAAATCTAATTTTTTTGTTTTTAATCGCAGACTGATACTGTGTTATTAATATATTCGCGATACTAGAATAACTTTGCGTATTCAACAATTTTAGAATCATTCGAAGTTGTCGAAGAATCTAATTTAACTTCATATTGATGAGGATATTCGAATTTGACTTGATCCACATTTTATATGTTTTGTGTATAAAATAATTTTTAAATTAGGATTAAACTG
The DNA here is from genome assembly GCF_000204515.1 of Acromyrmex echinatior. Next base: position 1,902,312 of record NW_011626988.1, read on the forward strand.
AGAATTTAAATAAAATGAAAAATTAGAAAAATCTAATCTTGTGAATATTACAATTGAAGCAAAAAATTGAAGATTGGTTCGCAGGTTCAGGGGTGATAGAAACGCAAATACGTCATTGCATTTTAAATATTCGTATCGCTTTGATATTCGGACTTTCCGCTGGAATATCTAAATATTTCAACCTGGAATTTACACAGCATTATTATTATTATTATTAATCATTCTCTTTTTCTTGCTTTCTCTCGCATGACTGATACGACACGAGTTATCATTTTATTTTTATGCGCACAGTTGAAGGCAATTAACTTCTTTTCTCATCGCAAAGTTTATGAACGTTACAGTTTTCTTGTATCCAGTATAGCAATTATACAGAACATTGATAATAAGCATCTTTTATTGAATACAATATTTCTTCTTATTAAAAACTAAGTGCGTTTTTTCTACACTTAAAAATTTTAATTTAACGTACATCTTTTTGTAGTTTTTAAAGGACATTATAAAGCTTAATATTAATTTAATTTTATTAAAATTTATTTACTTAAAATTAAACAATAAGTATGACTTCTTCAATTCATTTGCAATCTTAAAACAAAACTCATCCAAATTTTGTATTCTTTATCATTTTTGTCTTGAAAATTATCCGTATTGTATTAATGTTAAGGAAAAATGATGTCAGTTTTATAAGAAATGTAAGCATTATGTGATTTTCAATGTGAAGTAAATTATTATCCGGCAACTTTGGACGTTTTTCTATCAAACGCATTTACTAAACACTTTATATTCATGAATATAATTTCCATTTTTTAATATTTTTATCATTTACATCATATTTTTGAGCGGTCTATATGCGTGCTCGCTTTTTCCGTTTTTAATTCCGTTTTTAATTTTTAAAATACAAATTCATCTAGTTTTACATCTAAATTGTCATTATAATATCCAAGTCGATTCGTTAATTATAAATCGAGTATCATATTAATTGTTAAAGAAAAACAAATAAGATTAATTATACATATGAAATATGAAATTGGACATACATTCTAATGTATTGCAATGACTGTGTAATATAAAAAGAATGAGACAGCAAATACGAAAATTCTATTTTTTATAATGTTGCACATAATTAAAAAGCAGCTACAGATGAAATCTGAATTAAATGAAATTAGTTTGATTCAGCGCCATTTTTTAAAGAAACATCTTTGCTATATGTCAATCTTCTTTGCTCTTTGATTAACAAATAAGATTAAGTAACGAACAAAGCGATGAGATGACGACGATAAAATCCAGATTAAAAATAATAAAAGATTATTACATCAAAGTGAATTATCGCTCAATTTCAAAGGCAATAAATATAACTGATGGTAATACTTCTCTAACAGGCTAAAACTCCTTTAAACACAGAAGAAAACAAATGTATTTCTTCTTTAATTAAAGCAGATCTAACTTGTAACAGTACTTCTTCACCGCATGACTTGTTAAATAAATAAAACAACTTCCTGAAGAGGAAGAGTGACGAATGTATTTCGTGGCGACTTTTCATTGACCCGAGTACTAACGGCCGTTCCCTGGTCGATGACTAAGCAGAGTTTTTTCGTCTTTCAGAAGTTCAGAGGATCATGGATCCAGCGGTGGCAGCGGGGGAGGAGGTGGCGGAACAGGCGGCGTTTCCGGTGGCGGCAGCGGTGGCGGGAGCACCGGTGCCGGGGTCGGCGGTAGCGGCGGCGGCGGTGAACGAGGAGACAGGGGAAGCGAGAATTTCGACTCACGTGGTTCCCATGGCAGCTTCTACGGTAGCGAGAGGAGCAACCGAGTGGTTGGCACCGGGAGCGGCGTCGTCGGCAGCGGTGGCAGCGGCAACGGCGGCGTCGGTAGTCATTCGACGGATCCATCGACGGGGGACCCTGGCGGCTACATATCCCGCAGCCGTCCACCACCTACGAGTTCTTATCACGTGACATCGAGCAGGGCGAGGGATCGGCTATACCCGAGGACCGGCCCGTACGTCTCTGGGCCGCCGCCCCCGCCCCACTTAGACCGACATCGTGGAAGTCTGCCGCCGTCGTCCTGGTCGGCATACGAGCCGACGAGTTCGAGATACGGCGGTGCACCGCCGCCACCTTCGCCCGCCACCAATGACGCTTACCAAGACGAACAAGGTAATCATTCTAATCCAGTAGAAGAGTTATTTATCATCATAAGAAAGATTCGCATGTAGCTTCTATATATTTGTTACTCGTTTGAGTGTTGAACCATTAAAATGAGAATTGAATGTTAAGGGAATATTAAAGATAAAAACCGCTCGATGCCGAGCATGTAAAGAATATGGAAATTTAATTGCTACAAACTGTAAATATTTTGCATGAAGAAAAATAACAAATACATATTTCTCTCTTTCTCATATTTACCACGTCACCATTTAATTTTAATCATTCTTCTTTTATAGGAGGTGGCGGAGGTGGTGGTAGCGGTAGCACTGGTGCTTTGCGACAGCACAAGAAACAGCGAAGAAAATCACGAAGTGGGAGCAGTTCGCCAAGCGGTAGTAGTCGTTCCGGAAGTAGTAGCAGCAGTCGAAGCGGTAGCTCGGGCGGCAGCTCTTCCGGGGGTAGCACGTCGCCCGGTAGCTCTCCGCATCGCACCAGCAACGTAGCCGTCACGGAGGATCGCAGGCCGTTGGCCATCTGCGTTAGAAATCTGCCGGCACGTAGCAGCGATACTTCCCTCAAGGATGGCCTTTTCCACGAGTACAAGAAACACGGAAAGGTGACGTGGGTGAAGGTCGTCGGTGCAGCCGGCGATAGATATGCCCTAGTCTGTTTTAAGAAACCCGAAGACGTGGAGAAAGCTCTTGAAGTTTCGCAAGATAAGCTATTCTTTGGATGCAAAATTGAAGTAGCCCCTTATCAAGGATACGATGTGGAGGACAACGAGTTTAGGCCGTACGAAGCGGAACTCGATGAATACCATCCGAAAGCAACAAGAACATTGTTCATCGGTAACCTCGAGAAGGACGTTACCGCATCCGAGCTCAGGAAGCATTTTGAACCGTTCGGCGAAATAATAGTGAGTTCAAATTGTTTTGAAATTGGAACATTTGTTTATGATGTTAGTATAGAAATTGAATAAAAAGCAAAATTATTTGAACAAAACTTCTAAATGAGAAAGCCAATTAAAAATAATATCTAAGCCTAATAGATAAAACGAACACTCCGTTATATTTGTTTGCAGGAAATTGATATTAAAAAACAAGGCGCCGTGTCAAGTTACGCTTTTTGTCAATATTCGGATATCGGTAGTGTTGTTAAAGCGATGAGATCGATGGATGGCGAACATTTAGGTGCGAATCGAATTAAACTTGGATTCGGGAAGTCGATGCCCACATCCTGCGTTTGGGTTGATGGTATCGGAGGTATTTTATTATATTTTTTATATTTTTTATTATATTTATTACATTTTTTATTATGTACTAGTAAGAAATATTAAAAGTACAGTTATTTATCAAAATGCAATAGAACGATGAGTATTTTATTTTATTTTATTAGAAGTTACATCAGATAGTAGCATTGAAATTTGCAAAAATGAGATATTAAAAAAGAAAAATTCACTACAATATCAACAATATTAAAACATGGCATTAAATATATTAAATATTTTTTTCTTTTTTTAGATTGCATGTCCGAGAAATACTTAAACATGCAATTTCATCAATTTGGACCGATAACTCAGGTAGTGGTAGATCGTGAGCGTGGTCATGCTCTGGTCTTTTTCGATCAAATAAGTTGCGCTCAAGCTGCCGTAAAAGAAATGCGGGGAGCTGCACTTCGTGGTCGCCGTTTGCAGGTCGATTTTGCCTCAAGGGAATGTCAGGAAACGTTTTACGAACATCTCGAGCGTCAAGGAAATGTTAGTGAAAAGCCTTGGGACTCGAGGCCTTCGCCAGCATCTTCATTTGACGTGACGTATGTATACTTTCTTTATAAATCAATTTTATTATAGCTAAAAAATATCGCGATAAAATATGAAATGTTTAATATTAATAAAACCAGAAATTTTTTTTAATGTGTATATTTGATATTTAACAATCTTTATTTGAAACCAATTTCTAATTATTCTAAAATTATTTGATTCTGTTAGATTATAATGGTAGTTTATTAATGAAATAGATGCATGCTTATGTATAAGTTCACGAGTTATAATCAAGAACTTATAAAACGATTGCATTCGTGATTCAAAGGATTCCTTCTAGGCGGGAGCGTAGTAGTTTCGATTCGGCAGTGACGGTGTCGAGTTCGAGCAACAGATTTACACGATATGACACGCCCCCGCGATCAAGAACGGCAAATTACTCGCGAACTTCTGGAGGCAGTACACCTGGTGCGAGTCCAGCCCATCCAACAGCGATGTCACGAAGTAGTAGACGATCCTATCAGGATTCTTACTACGATGGTGATTACGCTGAACCAACGTCGCGACGGTTTCGTAGCTACGACGAGTTTAGTCAAGGCAGCGGTGCAAGTCATGACGATTATCAGAGCAGCGTACTCAGTGACAGCAAACTCAACGACGATGATTGCCCGCCACCATCACGGCGTCACACAGTGCAAAGCGTCGTTACGAGTGTCGATCCACCTGCGCCACCGCCACCATTATTACCTCCACCCGACATTCGACATCTTCAAAAGGAACGTGTCCATTTATTGGAACAACTCGAAGAATGTCACAGTAGTGGCGACGAGATTGGTTTTGTGCCGAAGAAACGCGCTAAACTTGACAGTTCGTCGACGACAATACTTTGTGAAGATGACGAACCGGAAATCGCGTCGATACTCGTTACCTCGCACTCTAGTAGAAAAAGCATGGACTTTAGGCGCGTTAGTGATAGCAAAGTAGTGGTGCATCATAGCACAAGGAGAGGTAGTTGCGAGGGCAGAGGTCCTGGACCTTGTAAACGTCGTCGGGATGCCACTAGCAGGTGAGCTGTGTTAATATTTAAACAAAATAGAAAAAAAGCATTTAAAAATTATCAAAGCTAATAAAATAATCGTATTTTTTTACAGGCATCACGAACATCATGATGGATCTCGACCAGGTACTCCTCTTGTTGATGAGCGACCGGAGAATTTAGTACCTAGCGAACCAAGACGATTTAGAGAAAGGAGTCACGAAGGTCCATTGTCGCTGCCTTTACCAAGGTTTGCGGCTCAAATGTTGAACAATAACAACAATACAAGCAGTAGTAACAACAACAATGGCAGCAGCACTCGATCAAGCAGTGCTAGCCTCGCCAAAGTTGCTAGTCCGCCATGTGCCAGCTTGTCTACTGCGCCCAGTCCTCGTGCCGCTCCACAACCACCGGCTTCACCGCCTCCCAGACATACTAGCTCGAGTCCAACCAGTTCCGATAGCGAGACAGCGCCACAATCCCCTAGTCTGGAGGAGAGGATACGCTCTCTGGATGAAAAGTACGAAAAGTGGTCTGGTTCGAGAGCATTGAGTGCTGCTGGCGGTGATGCACTGGCAAAACTTGATGCGAGTGCTTCAGAAAGATTCCGATTTCGGCATAAACTGCTCGATATGGATCTCCATGAAGTGCAACCTTCCGATATAGTGAAATCAGTTCTCGCGAAAAGAAGCGTATTCGATGAAGACTCTAAGCGATTGGAGAACTTCAGTGAAAAGTACGAACCGCGGGAATTTACTGGTGTTATTGGCGTTAGTTCTATGATCGGGAGTACCGCTGGTCTTACCACTAGTGGCTGTACTAGCAAAGTTTGTCTGCAGTATCCGTTTCCTAGTCATCCGCCGGTACAGCCGACCAGCGGTATTTCGGTTAGTCAAGTCGGCATTAATACGTCATTGTCCGCAAGTTTGACCGCGACGACGACCTCGATGGCCCCGTCGATGTTGAAGACCGATCCGCGGATAGTGCAACATAACTGCATACATCCAACGCCGGCGACGCCGATTACACCTGGTACTTCTATCAAGACAGTTAGTCCTGAATTACCACCGGTTTCTCTACCAATCGGTCTCATTAGTGGAACAGCAGCCAGTAGTGGCAACGGTAGTGGTTTAGCGTCAGCCAGTAGTCTTCTAAGCAACAATGGTAGCATAGGTAGCATTCACACTCTTGGAGCCTCGACACATCGGGGATTGAGCATCTCTGCGACCACCGCATCACCCATGGTGACTGCAGCGTCAACAGATGCCTTCTCGACTGCGATAACACCAGCGGTACCTGTTGCGACAACCTCGTCAACGGTAGCAACAACAACAACAACGATGTCCGTAACAGGCACAGTATCTTCCATGATTACTACCAGTTCGATAGCTCCACCGTCTTCCATAACATCCTCATCCAATTCTTCCTCTTCATCGTCATTATCCACAACTTCCACAGATTTGACTCGTTCTCGTTTAAAGAAAGAAACGAGCGGTAGCAGTCGAGAGAGCAGAGATTCTCGCGACGGAAAGGATGGCAGAGAGTCAAAACATAACAAAGGGAAAGATTGTCAAAGAAGATCACGAAAGGAAGAAGCCGACATTGAAAGAAATCGCAAAGATAAGGATGACAATTTAAATGTCATAAGTGTTGCCGATATCGGCAACACGGATAATCATAATAGAGATATTAAGGAAAACAAAGAACTAAGGTATGAACGGAAAGAACGAGAAGAGAAAGAAAGGAGAGACAAAGAAGATCGTGATAGACAAGAGCGAAGGGAT
>NW_011626988.1:1909078-1962871 GCF_000204515.1 Acromyrmex echinatior
ACAAGAGAAAAAAGAAAAGGAGGAACGTGAAAGACGCGAAAAGGATGAAGAGAGGCGAGAAAAAGAAAGACAAGATAAGGAACGGCAGGAAAAAGATAGGAAAGAGCGGGAAGAAAGAGAACGCGAGAGAAAGGAAAGGGAAGAGAATGAACTTAAAGAAAAAGAGAGACGAGAAAAGGAACGTATCGAACGAGAAAGGAGAGAACGAGAGGAGAAAGAACGACAAGAACGGAAGGAACGAGAAGAGCGCGAAAGGAGAGAACGAGAGGAACGTGAAAGAAAAGAACGGGAAATTCGTTTGGAGCGTGAAAAGCAAGAGAAAGAGCGCCTTAAAAAAGAAAGAGAAGAACAAGAAAGAAGAGAAAAAGAAGAACGAGACAGGTTAGAACGAGAAAGAAGGAGAGAAGAGAAGGAACGTCTCGAACGAGAAAGAAAACGAGAAAGGGATGAAAAAGAGAGATTAGAACGTGAACGTCGAAAAGAGAAGGAAGAACGAGAAAAGATAGAAAAGGAGAAACGCGAAAAAGAAGAACGAGAAAAGCTCGAGAAACTCGAAAGGGAAAAACATGAAAGAGAAAAGCGACGGGAACGCGAAGATCAAGAGAGGCGGGAGAAAGAGAAGGCCGAGCGCGAAAAGAGAAGAGATCGCGAAGAAAAGGACAAAGAGAAGAGAGAACGTGACGATAACAGACGGCAGTCGACTGAGAATCATCTACATCCTTCTACTCTGCAATCACAGAATCAGGTTACTCCGGCACCGGTACCGATCAAGCGTAGATGTTCGTCGCAAGATTGCCCTACAGACGAAGACGCTAAGCGTGTGAAACTTTCGGATCATCGGCGAGACAGCAAAGACCGGTCTAAGCAAAACAGGAGATCCGAAGATCGCAAGCATCGTAATGATTCGCATCGTTCTAGTCGAGAGAGCAGGGAGAGTCGTGACAGTAAGGAAAGTACAACGCAAGATAGTAGGGACGGAACGCATGGCGAATCGACGCGGGAAAACAATTCGAGGGAGAGCGGAAACAAGGAAAAACAAAGGAGCAAGAAGAATCGATCGGAGAAAGAGTCGAGAGAGCGTAGCCCAAGAGTCTCACACGAATCCGATAAAGAATTTCTGTCAAGATTGGAACTTTCTAAAAGAAACGATTCGAGTCCATCGACTGAGCAATCTTCTGTGGGAACAAATCACAGAGACGCGCAACATCAACAGCAACAGTCTACAATAAATTCGCATAGCGATGTGGACGATGGTCCTCTCTCTACTCACGAAATACAGGTGGCGAGAAATCCATCAGCCACGGATACAGACAGTGACGAGCCTAAAAAACATTCGATCTTCGATATTGTCGATGACGAACCTGCTTACATTAGCATGTATGACAAAGTGAAAGCCCGTTCAACGAAAAACATGCAAAAATTAGAAAAAGAGAAGCGTCAGGTACGTCTAAAGGATAAATTTTCCCAGTTGAAGCAAAGTCGTGCTAGACGGGAGGAGAAAAAGCAATGTACATCTTGGGACGGAGATTCAGTGAGCAGCAAAGCTCTGACTGAGGACGAGGCTACTTCTGAATCGGATTCAACGAGAACCAAGTCCCTCTCGAGAAAGGGCTCGCGATCTCGCATTCATTCAGACACAAGCGAAGAGGAGGAACCATTCAACAATAAGGTCCGAAAACCTGTAAAGACAGAGAGATTCCTCGAGAGCGACGTCGATCTCGGATTTGCCGATACTGAAGAAAAGCAGAATCCGCTAGAAACTTCAGATGTTATCGTTAACAGCGTGCATACGAATATTAAGGAGGAGCCTCGTACGTCCGATGAAGACGAGCGAGTCGCTATTGGTTTCCGTACGAATCATCCCACGATAGTAGTGAATAATCACGAAAGGGATTCACGAAAGAAGTCACACAAGAAGAAACAGAAACGTCAGAAGAATAGCATCTCGAGTGAAGACAATTTGAAGGTCGAACCGAATGTAGAACATAAGAATAAAGCTGATGTCACATCGAATGCAGACTGCCGACCAAATCACGGCACGGAATTAACTACTGTCACTGCTGCTACGACCATTGTCACAACAACATTGGAGAACGCGGAGGAGAGAATGCGAGCCGATAAGAAGCAACGTAATAAAAAGGAGAAGAGACGTGATCGGAACGGAGAAGATAAAGCTAAAGCAAGACGAAAGAGGCTCAACAGACAAGAGGCGAGGGATTCTCAACGTATGGAGGATATCTTCGGACCTCTGTCGGATGACGTTGACGATGCTCCACCTAATACCTTCTTTAACAGATTTGGTATGACATCGGAGAATAGCGCTTACGCTTCGGACAGCGACGGTGGTCGTAGTTCACTCGACATGGATAGAGTGAGACGTAAAACGGAAAAGAAACGGCGTCATCAGCCGGAAGATGAGAACAGTGTTGATTTAGCTGAAGCCGGGCGAGAAATCGAGGCGAAACTCTTGCGTATACCGAGCTCTCCGAAGACCGCCCCCGCATGCACGATCGAACCTAATGATCATGATGTCTTTCGATTTACCGATGATAATGATAGCGTCGAGCCGTCCACACCTTCGACAGTACCGGAAAAAGTCAAAGAGAAGAAAAAGAAACGGAAGAAGTCGAAAGAGGAACGTAGTCGAAAGGATTATCATCATCATCATCATCATCATCACCATCATCACGAAAAAAGCAGTGAATTACCTTATTTGGGTGCCGAACCTAGTCCACCGAGAGCGAGCAGTCCACTAGTATCTAAGACAATATCACCCAATTTGTCCACGTCTAGAGAAACACATGCATTATTAAGTCCTATACCTAAGGTGACCACCAATGTATCGACCGTGCCGTCGATCACTTCACCAGTTGTAACTAGTAACATCCAGACTCCCAAGTCGGAAAAGAAGAAGGACAAGCTTATACCCGGTTTTGGAATAGAAATAGACGAAACAATTCACGAAAATGCTGTGAAAAGTATCTCAGAACCGGAAGAAAGGGATAACAGTTGTCAATCGCGAAGCGGTAGAGAGGAACAGGAAGTACCTGTATCAACAACACCACCGGCTCAAAACGAGGATAAACCACGAGTGGCAATTTCGCAAGAAGAAACGGAGGATGCCGTTGCCGCGTTGCTCGAAGAAACGTTTGGTGCTTCGACGGAGGACTTCTCTTATGAGGGCGAAGAGGAAGAAACGGAAGCCGACGGGGTTGCTGGGACACCGGCCGAAGCGCCCCAAGAAGACGTTGAAGAGATGCAACAAGCGGTCGAGAGTCTGAACGCCTCAACGGGAGAGGGCGACGCGGATATGAAACCAGATACTCCACAAAGCGAACATGATCTCCAAATCGATACGGACACGGAGGAAGATCCAAATTATGAGACGGTCGATCTCACGCAACCGCCAAAGACACCCGATATACCATCGTTCTACAAATCTCCAACGAAGACGTTACCTGCTATGGCGCCCATTTTAACTACGCCTGAGAAATCAATCGAAGTACGATTACCACCCGCAGTTACGAAACCACAGAGTCCACCACCTTCCGTAATTGCTCATTCTTGGAGTTTGACCGAACACAATAAGGCACGAGAACCCGTGAAATCCCATCAATTAAAAACTAGCGAATCAGATACTGACGTAACCAGTCCAGAGAGAACAGCACAGGTGCAAAGAACGTCCGCGTCACCGCCACCACCTCAGTATAAACAGCCTATGCTAGTTCCTTGTAGCGTACCGATCAGTGACGTACCGAAACCACTCTCCGTTCCAAGTTCCCGACCATCACCAATCACAGTGCAACCTCTGTATCAAAGGCTCTCTGTATCTCCACAATCTCAAATGGTACCGATGCGTCAAGCTTCTCCTAAAATGCAAAACGTCACGACAGTTTCATCTTCCAATGCAACACCGTTGCCGCCGTTAGTCCCATCAAGAATGCCTCCTTTGATACCATCACAATCATCACCGCGCGTTTCTCAACCGCTTTCACCTAATGGACAATGGTCACGGAATCCTACGTTAAATCCACACGTACCCAACGTGGGAAAAAGAAAACCGTCACCGCCACCACCTACTAAGATTGCAGTATGCGTGCCTATCCCCGCCCATAGACCGGAAACGCCAGTTCAGCAAATTTATTCGACTGCGGCGACTCAACAGCCTGTAATACAGCATGCTTCTGGAATGGTGGCACCCGCACCTGGCTATCCACGCGGCGGTTTACCGCCATTGACCGTGAATATCCCACCACGGCCTTACATGCCGGTGCCACCATTGGCATCCGGCATACAGGTCAAGAACTCGCGCGATGTCTCTGGCAAATCTGTAATTGAGACGCTACTTCCCGTAAATCCGAACGAACCTCAGAGATTAGATGAACCGAAATTATCACCCGCCGTTATACCAGAACCAACCAACAAAGCGTCCACCTCTCCTAAGGTTCCCTCGCCGAATCAACCGCCTACATATATACCTGAAACGGCGAAGATAGAAATTAACGCTAGCACATCCAGCCCAGTATTTGGCAAACCTTACATCACGGACAGTTACACGATGTCACCTAGAACGCAGAAACAAATTTCCGTACCCATTACAACAGACAGTAATCTGCTATCACCAAGACAAAAACAGGAAGTATCGAATCTTCAACTTCTAACTACGCATGTACCTCGCTCTTCTACGCCAAGTCCTGTGATCGTGGCTCACGGTCATCTACTTCACAAATCTGTGCACTCTCTAGGCCCACAAACAGTCTCTTCTTCGAATCAACCATTGATAAAAACGGTGGTACCTATAGTTCCCCAACAAGTAACACCGAACACGACATCATCGGTGCTCAGCGATAAGTGCGTCATTCCACAAACACCTGTTGTTTGTCAAAGGCAGTCACCTGTCTCTCAAAGTCAAGTAGTCAAGTCTCACATACCTTTGGTATCTACAGTGCCACAGACAATCATAACCAGAGTGATACCATCCACTGTATCTTCTATGTCAACTCCACCGGCGAATGAGCAAACTACACCGGAATGTTTAGAACCACATATAATCCAAGGACAACAATTAGAGTTGGATGCCGAAGCGCAAATTAACCAAACTGCTCAACCGATGCAACTTACACCTCCTATACAATCTACACCGATTGATGAGATAAAGAAGGAACCAGCCGATGTCGAACAGGAAGAAACGATGGAAGAAACTACGTATAACGTAACTGAATCTGAGATGCCTTTGAATCCGCTTTGTATAAAAGAAGAAGATGTGAAACAAGAAAAACAAGAAGTGATTAACACGGAGATTGCACCATGCATTCCTAAAATCGAACCTGTCGATACGATTGTACCGAAACTTGAAACGGAAATTCCTATAAAACTGGAACCTACAAATGAAATTAAAGAGGAGGAGGCTGTAAAGGAAACTGATGAAGCAGAATTAGATGAAGAGCCAGGAGAGGATCTATTAAAAGAACCAAGCACGGATCCTCTTACTATTGATTCCAAAGAAGATCCAATCGATAGCAAGGAAGATAGCGATTACTGGTCCGCAAAAGAGGTGAATATTGAAAGCGTTATAAAGAAGGTTGACGCTTTATGCGATGGTGAAGGTAACGATGGTGATGACGAAGCGCAACAGGGCAACGAAAGCATGAATAGTGATTCGCATGACACCAGCAAGCAAGAGTCGGATTGGTTCGACGCCGAGTCGACGGAGGGTGAGAATAAAAAGAACTTTGTCTCGGCTGACGATCAAGACGAGAGTGTTGAAACATGCGAAAACGAGTGTACGAGGAGTCGTCGCGGCAGAACGAAGAGTAGGCGCGGAAGTCGCGGCGGGGTTACCACCAGGCGAGGTGGAAGAACCGCAAGCGCTGTCTCTCATCGGCGAGGTGGTAGAAGTTCCAGAGGTAGCAAACATCATGTTGAAAAGAATAAGTTGCCAGCCGATGTTTATGAATTCCACGATGACAGCGAAGAGGACAACGCAGGTCGTCCGCGACTTATTCTCACTATTAAATCTCCCGGGCCGAACGTAACGGGACCGAATGCGCAACCAGTGACACCCGTGGCCGCGGTCAAGGAGGTGCCACCGGAGGAGTTTGTTTCTCCCGCTGCCAACACGAGGAAATCTAGAAGATTGGCTGAAAGAGATGGTAGCCGCAACACGGTTGACGATGTCATCGAGGATGTTGTCCGCGGATCACCCACGAATAAAGGATTAATCAGCGGTAATGCTGGAAATGTACATGCTACTAGGCGAAGCACTAGACATAACAATGTTCCGCGTAGTACAGCGCAGCAACCCATCGTGCCGCTGACAGAACTTCGTAAATCACCAAGGGGAAGTCGTAAAGCAGCGAGGCGAACATCGGAGAATAATGACGACAGTGGAGAGGAGAAGGTGAAGGAAGTAACAGCAGCGCCGCAAGAGACTCCGATCAAAGAAGAGCCGAAATTGATTCAGCCGGAAAGTCCGAAAGTAGAGGAACCGATTCAAACTGTTACACCAGTACCGCTGAAGACGGTATCACACGAGCCGATGACATTGATCGATCCAGTTACGGGAATGTTGATACCGATGAGAGAATCCGAGGAAGGCCAGTATATTCCGGTGTCTACGTCGTCTGGTCAGACGCAAACTATCAACAGAACACTTGTCGAACCTCGAAGCAGCGTATTACCTGGCGCGACTCCGACGAACGAAGCACCACGAACAAAACTTGTTTCCGAGGGTTCTGTCTTAGTAGTACCACCAGAGCCGAAGAAAGAAGCTGTTTTAGAACATGCATCTTGTCAACCGACACCAACCCAGCAACAAATCCAACCGCAAACTAGCGTAATTACGAAACCACAATCGCCGGCGGTACAAGTCACCTCGATTACTGTTGCACAATCTTCGACAACAGGCACGACTATCGTGACTACCGTGACTGCGACGACCGCACCAACTACGACGGCACAACCGATATCCACCTCGTCTTCGCAAACAAAACCTACGAGCCTCAAGGCGCACGTGTTGAACGCCAGCAAGCTAGTAACATCAGCTCAACAGCAAGTTATCACAAAACCCGTAGCTCCGAGTCTACCTAACCAAACGATAGTACAGAACATTGTCAAGCCATCTACGCAAGCAGTACAGGGTCTCAATTTGCAAATACCACCCGGTAGAGTCGTGTCGCCCAGCTTAAGCCCACGTGCGAAACAAGCGCCACTGACTCCAACGAATGGAAAGCAAGGTCAACCAATGTCTCCTGTGCTCAACAATACTGGAGTACCGCCTAATCCCAAGCAACATCTTCTCCAAGCTGCTAAGCAACAAACATCGACGATAGTGAACATGCCACAAAAACTGCCGATGAATATACATCCTGCCAGTGTGAACGTTAGTACTCCGACACCATCAAGAATCCATCAACCGCAGCCTACCGCTCTAAAGGGTATCAATGGACAACCCCATCCGCTCAATCCGAAAACACACTTGCTACAGGCTGTGGTTCCACCGATTGGAACAGTAGCGAGTTCACCTACGCAACCACATCTCGTCAGTCCTCAGATCTCATCTGTTGTGAACAGTGTCCGACCACCGAAAGCTCCTGTACGTAAGCTTTTGTAATCCAGGAAATACTTGAGACATTTTAAACTCGAAGGAAATATAGACTAAAAGTTTTAAATCAGCCCTGATTAATATTTGGAAACTCCTTTCAGACCACTGGACCAATGGAACCGCAAAAGGTGGAAGTGCCAATGTCTGGTTGTATTATGGTGCCGACTGCGAGTCCGCAAAGTCGTAGTGTGCCGATGCCGACGTACGAGCCTCCACTGGTAAGTATTGTATTTCAATTTTCTTCATCAATTTTATTCACGCGTGTGTTTAAAAATCTTGCACTCGAGATGAAAATAATAAGATTACTCCAGAATACGTTAAAACGGCGTTAAACTAACTCTGTTTGGTTTCGGTTAGCATGGAAGTACGGGTGCTACTCCACCAGGGGGTCAGTATGGTCTTGTCCCCCCGCATCGTTCCCAGAGCCCTCCATTGCCTCCACCTGCCCATCATCATGCTAATACTTCACAGGTACTTACTTTCTAATATTCTTTTAATGAAACATTTGTGCGACTTACATGAAAAAGCAAGGCTTTCTTTTATTGATTATTTTGGCAGATTGCATGAAGTTTTAAGAAATATTGTTACATATTTATTAAGTGAATTGGTATAAAAATATTTTGATTTAAATAATTATGGAAATAATTCTATTACAGAGTGAAGTCGTCAATCATTACGGAGGACTAGTTCGTGATCACTACTTGCATTCTCAAATGTTCCAATATCAATATCTCCGCGCGCAACAGGAAGCGTTAACGGCTCCTCGCATAACTTATCACATTCCAAGAACAAGATCTCCGCACGTACCTTTAGATCCGAAACTCGAGCCTGGTATAGAGGACAGTCATAGTCCTCCTTTAGAATTGAGACGAGGCACAAGAACGCCTCAGGATCGCACTACCGACAGTCCGCAAATTGCTCATTTATACGGGGGAATGAGACCGTTACCACCCCCTCCATCACAATACACGGGAAGTAATCCATCATTATCTGGCGCACCGGCTAATGCTAGAGCGGGTTACGGGTACGAACAACCACCACCCGCTCATTTGCGTTCTCCATATCCTGTAGCTGGTAGTGAGGCTCCACCTGAAATAGGTAGAGCTCCTACACCGGATAGATGTAGGAAACATCAGGTCGTTACTCCGCCGCTTTATGCGTCTCAGGTGCCACCGCAAGCGGATTCATTTCAAATGCTACTCCAACGTCATCCGGTTATGTGGCAAGGTTTATTAGCTCTCAAAAACGATCAAGCAGCGGTACAGATGCACTTTGTCTTTGGCAATCCCAGAGTAGCCAGAGACAGTCTTCCATGTAACAGCGATGGCTCTACACCACCGTTGAGAATAGCGCAAAGGATGAGATTGGAGCAAACTCAAGTTGAAGGCGTAGCAAGAAAGATGCAGGTATGTATTACAATCTCTTTACTAGATTATAGTACTAGAATTATACAATGTTATAAATCCTAAATTTATTCGTATTTAAAAATAATTTGTATTTTAACATTTTGTATAGACAATAGATTTTTTGTAAATACTAAAAGATGATCTTTGCTGCACAAATAAATTTTAAATAAGATAAACTAATTTTTAATGTCATTTGATGTCTTCCAGACTGAAGATGAACATTGCATGTTATTGGCACTACCTTGCGGCCGTGATGAAGTAGATGTATTGCAACAAAGTAAAAATCTTCAAGCAGGATTCATTATGTATCTTCAGCAAAAGCAAGCTGCTGGAATTGTAAATATTGCTGCACCTGGGTCACAACAGGTATGGTAAAATTGTTATGTGTGTATATATATTTCGCATGATGAAAATTTTATTATTATAAGATTCAAGTCTTTTATCAAGTTTGAAAGTTTTATTATTAGGTGTAGTAAAAAGAAATCCATTATTTTTTACAATAGATGGCTTTAATCTGTATTACTCGTAGACGAGCTAAAGCCATCTATTGGAAAAATAATGGATTTCTTTTTACTACACCTAATATATCAATTATTTTATTTTCTTCGTATCGCTTTGTCTTTTAATTATTTGTTCGGTTTTAATGGCAGTGCGCGATCAAAATTTAATGTTACAAATTAATTTATTATTTTAGGCGGCGTATGTAGTTCACATTTTCCCATCTTGTGATTTCGCGCATGAAACTTTGGCAAGAATAGCACCGGATCTACATCACCGAGTTGCAAAAATTGCTCACTTATTAATTGTCATCGCCACGGTTTGAGGCCAATCAGCGATCTACTGGATTATAATCTGACTATATCTCTCGCCTTCGCGCACCGTAGGACGCTTCGCACGTGGTATGAAGCCTGGAGTGTCCGTCTGACACACATTGTTGTGCGACAAACAGAGAGATGCATTCAAGAGGAAGAACTCCTTGTTAGGAGTTGTATCAGTGACAATCAAACGGAACCCGGCGGTAAGCCGATCTTTAGATCGTAGGCCTAAAAAGCGAGGCACGAGGTTGTGCAGTGAAGCGAGGTTAGCACCTGGTTATCATCGTGCGTGCCTCTCTTCGATGAATTTCGCGCGGGCAAGCTCGTTTCGTTCTCTTGTCCCTTTTTTCCTTCTCTTTTCCTTCGAACAGCTTGTGACTCGCGTCAATCATTGACAACGTTTGTGGGATCGACCGACGTCACTCTTGGTCTTTCTGACAAGCGAGTCAGGCACAACCCCAGCCCTCAAGACAAGACCTTCGACATTCGTCACGCGACGCCCGCTTACTTACGCTCGTCCTTCCCGTAGAGGGAACAATAATAATTCGTTGCTCTAGATGGACAAGTGGACTGCGAAGCATAATAACGAATAGGAGAACCTTAACGTACACTCGTCACTATTACACATGAGTTATTTTAAGCGAGATTTAGGCATTAATGATAAATTGTGTAAATTATATAAGCGAGCCACCGAGGGCATAACTACTGTGATTTTAAGTATTTAACGATAATATAATTGCGTATAAAGGAGAAAAGAATAAGGTGACAAAAAAGTAAAAACATATAAGGGGATGCCCGACTAATGGTCCGCGCGGTATGTGATGTGTTTTTGTATAATACTGCTCTATATAAATAATTATGTATTATATTACTGTAATTGATAGTTTGCTGCTGCCCGTTGCTGCTGCCGCCGTCGGTCGTGTCGTTAGAATGTAAATTACAATGTTAGACATCTAGCACAGAGAAACGAGAAAAGTTGGGCTACCCCGAGTAGGATTTCCGATCTATTTGTAGATCTATCCATTTGCGTATGTATCATAATTACTCGAAGCAGGATGCGAATTTGTGAATTATTATTACTCTTAGCATACTCTCTTAGCGTCATACGTCTTATAAAAAGATTTTTAACGTTACTACTTATTCTTTATCATTATGATTATTATGATTACTATTATCACCAGTGTTTCCAGTGTTGCCAGTGTCGGTATAATTCTAATACACACACTCACACATATAAATATGTACATACACGTACATAAAGAAATGGAAAATTGGGAGGGAGGAGGGATACATAACGAATAAAATAAATTAAATGATGAATCGATCTTCTCATTTATGAGAATCGTATTTCACATTTAATTTATTTCAATAAATGGCTCTGGTAATACTGATCATTACCCATTCTTATTACTGTTATTATTATAATTATTATTAATATTATTATTATTATTAAAAGTACTATATTATACCACTCTGCTATTACTATTATTACCACTATACTATTACCACTACTACTACTTACTACTACTACTACTACTATTCTATCACTACTATTACCGCTGCTATTAATTATTATTAACGTTATTACAGCAGGCTAGCTAGGGCATACCAATCTGCACATTTAAGAACAAATGGGGCTTATTTGTCATACTGAGAGAAATAGTATGACCGATCTCATTGACCACTGACGCCCCATACACACTTCCATCCTACAAGAGGTAGATATACCCGAGCAGAACGAACAACGAAATGAACAGCGAATGCGAGTAGAACGTTAACGGTGTTCAATTCACGATCGTTGTTCGTTCGTTTCATTGTTCGTTTGCACGTGCAGTGTACACCTATCTTTACACCCCATCCCTCGATTCCGTCGTACGACGACTCATAGACTCTTTAGCATTCGTGTCCAAGATAATAAATGCGCTTATGTGTATAGACCAGAGATTACACTATATCACACCAAGCCGTCAAAAAACATTTTAAGTAAATTAAGAAACTTATATCTATTTACGATATTATGCTGCTGCGCGTAGGGCGCATGCCTCTAGAGAGTAATCTTCATGCAAAAGTATCAGGGATGGACGAAATGCACATCCGTTTCTAATTCTAAATTGCGAGGATACTTTACAAATCGTGAATATCTTTATCTAAAACATTTCATCTTTCTTTAGCAAAAAATCTTTAATCTTTTTTTTAACATTTTATTAGAAAACGGTGCGTAGTAAAGTTATAAATACGATTCGATATTTGCTGATATCTTTTGATTCCAGATACTTAATCTACTGAATTATTTGATTACTCAAATTTGATTTATTCGAGAGCAGTTTTGAAGTGATCAGCTTTTTTGAATACCAAAATCTAGATAATGCGAATCTGGATTTTAAGGATAAACAGATTAATTATTTCAAATAATTCGGATGTTACATTATCTGGACATTTATAGCTCTAGTGCATACAATTATAGTATATTGTTTATGAAAATTGCAGATATAAATGCAAGATTAGAGCAAGAAACATGATCGTTTATTTTATATACTTATCTCATCGTTCTGCTATTAATTTTAGAAACGACTGACGATTCGATGAATCCATTAATTTTATTTATAGCGATGAACTGCGTCGTAATTATCATCGTTCCGTCCATCCCTGCGATTTACAATTACTTTAAGGCAGCGCGGATACTCGCGGAGCGTGTGCATGTACAGTGTAAAAGATGCGTTGTGGATATGTACAGTGTAGAGGTATAATTGAGCGAGCAAGGTGATAAAAAAACAAGAAAACGCGTATATATTATAGCTATGAATAAGTACATAAGGCACGAACGTGCGCACGTATCGCGTGACATCTCGTTTATTTTCACGAAAGCGCTGTGTTTTCCCCTTCACTTTTTCTTCAGCCAGTCATATAGTATGTAGGTGCAGGATTACATGTTTTCCTGTGCCATTGTTACGCGACGCGTGCGCAGGTCGGCGGGCCTCGTCTATCTTGTAAAATATCTGTGAATATTATGATTTAGTTTCTTCCTATTTGTAGGCTACAAGGTATACAAAAAAAATGTTTACGTTAATCATTTAAGGAGAATGTACAGATATCACTATATCCTTTTTTGTTTTGTGTTTTACTGTAGTTATTGATAATTATATGGATATTAACGATAATAATAACTATGATTAAAAAGAAAAAAAACTTAAGCACGGCTCGATTGCGTCATTCTTGAAAAACCCGCTAATATGCGCAATATATTTATTCTGTGTAAGAGAACTCTCGGTGATAATGTATCATTTGTATATTAGTAATTACGTGATCTCCTAATAATCGAAAAAAAAAAAGAATGAAACTTGAATAGTATTGATATACGTTGCGACACACCGTTCCATCTCCTAAATTCGTCACAATCTCCACGATTTATTTCCGCGCCGTCTACATGCGTTCTTCTGAAATGTTAATGCGTTAAAAAAACGTATGTTAAGAACTTTCTTTTTATATTAGATCAGGAGCTGGACTTCTCGCTAGAAAGGTAATATAATAAAACACAAACTATTACCTCGAATATTGACGTATATTTCTTACGGTCTTACATTTGTCATACTTTTTGTTAATTTTGCTAATGAGTTGCTTGATAAGACAGTGATAGAAAGCTTCAGCTTGTTCTACATAATCCTATCGAACGAGACACGGATTAATATAAATCAGCCCTGCGACAAGAATAGCTTAAAGTTACCTTACAAATCTTGTTTAAAAAAACTGAAACTCTGTTATAGAAGAATGGATATTACGACTTATGTTATAGTTTACAGATTAAACAATTAAGAATATATTTTGTCTCCGTTATGAAACTTGGGTACTTCGATCTGATCGAGTACTTTCGAAACACTCGTCTAAGGATCGCTACTCCATTCAGGCCAATCTTGAATTTTCGTGTAGAGATAATTTCCAGGACTGGCTGATGAAATTACTTGTCGTCCACCGAGCACACGTACATTGTTTCGAAGGATACGTTGGGATTTTCCACATTTGATTAATTGATGTGCAACATCTACCATTGTCTGGTTAACTTCTTTTCCTGAAAAAAAATATTGTCAGAATAGAATAATTTACAGTAGCAAAAGAATATATACTGATATAATCTCGCTGATGAGACGGTAGGATTAGTGATAGACTAGTGATAGACACGTTTCATACCATTTATTGCGATAACACTTACGCTCAAAATTCCCAATAAAAGCTATACCGATAGATTTTTTATTATATCCGTACGTATGAGCCCCTTCGTGTGTCCATCCGCATCCCTCGTATACGTTTCCATCACCGCCGATCAAGAAACTTTAAAAACGAAAGCAATAATTATCAAGTGAGTATCTTCTTCATATGTCTCTGTCATCCAACATACATATATAAATAACAAACATACATATATAAATATAAAATAAACGGTATTTTATGAAGCAAGTACACAAAACATTTATTTATACTTTAATACAATATAATGAATTTATATGCAACTAAACAGGCTGCTTAAATATAAAAATATTTAAAATAAATTATAAGCGTTTTAAAAAGAAATATTTTTTTTATTAAGATTGTTTCGCCGAAATTAGAATAATCAATAAGTTATTAGCATCTAAGAATGAAAAATAAAGTGATAACTACTTGATTTATTTAGTATGATTCGTATCCAAGTGATTCATATAATCATAATGAAGATAATGTTATAGCTTACGAATAACCAATATCGTCCCAACCATTTGTGTCCATATGAAAACTGCGAATGCTGTCGACTCTACTTGAACAACTACTTCGCGTATCACATTCGGCAGTGACTGTGTGATGTATTATCACATAAGGTATCGGTACTATTAAATAATTAACTTCTCCAGGAGGAGTACTGCTCCATTGACTTCTTTTGATGATATTTGGACACTTGACCTTTGCTAAAATATTCAATGAAAAATAATTATAATTAATTAACTGTTGAGTCATCTAAAAAATAGTGTGCTAAATAAAAAATAGTTGACCATCAACACCATCTAGTGACAAAAAACCACGGATACTTTTTAGATGACCCAATATTTAATTATTTTAATTATAATATTAAAGACACATGATTTTTTTTTGCTAAAGAAGGGAAATCTTAAAAAAATAATTTAATTTCTTCAGATGTTAATAAAATTTTTTTACTTTTCTATTCACAAGAAAATAAAAAAATAATTAATTTAGGAAAAGATTAACTTTTTTATGTAGCAGTATCTTTCACGTCCTTTGTATATTTATATAACTCGGTTTATTTTGGAAAAGTAATTATATAATAATTAATAATAAGAAAAAACAAAGAAAGAATTTCAAAGAATTTCATAAAGTGATAAACAACAATCGAAGAAGAATTTAGAAAGATACTTACTAGCAAAACTGGCAGGGAGTGCCAGCAAAAGTACGAAGCAGATTCTCGATATCATCTTCACAGCAACGATGTGTAACTGATGAGGAAATGTCGAAACATTGGAATATAACGCTATCAGTATCTCGGGGTGTGACCTGCGGCGAAATGATAATGAGAATCGACTAAATAATGATAATTTCTCGGGTTTTTCAATTTTTTTTTTGCATTTTTTTTGCATTTTTCAATTGCAGCAAGGAGAAGCGACCGAAATAGAAAAATTAAAATATGAATTTGTTACTTATTATAATAAACGAATAAAATTATAATATTTATTGATAATCATATTAACAATCTTTATTAAATAAATCTCTCTTCCTCTACTTTAAAAATTATAATTATAATTAATAATAATTAAGAGCGATTTTGTCTTGAATTGAGATTTATTATTGAAAAACATAATATTCATTCAATCGATATATCGATTGAAGATAATTTGTCATGCTTTCAAGAATTGATTTTTGTCAAGTTTGCAGTTCGCATGCGTTCACAAGCGTTTCATCATATTGTGATTTTGCCAGTGTTTCTGCATATTTCTCGAAAAGGAAAGGGAACGTAATGGAGACCGTTCGACCCTGCGGTTGCAAAGGGATACGTTCTTGTTTGATTTGCGAGACCGAATATGAAATTTCGAAACCGAACCTGAAAAATGAGTTACAGGTAGAATACGAAGCACCCTAACCTATCTGATAAGCGTGACATTGGAATTTCCCGCGATTAATCGTAATATTTCTTTTTTCGAAAATTGCAAACATAAAATTGCAAACTACTTAATCATAACAAAGTACATGAATTCCATGAACTCCCCTGATAATTTTTCTTTTATATATATATCTTTGATGACTCTTGATTATATGATATATATTAATTGATATATTAGTTAGAGATAATTTAATTAGCGCTTATGGACAAAATATAATATTTCTATTTTGCGATCACTTGCTTTATCAAAAAAATCCTTATTACAATTCTCATTATAAAAATATTTTGTTGAAGGCTTTAATGTATTTTAATTTAAAATAAAACAATATTTTCCAAAAACAAAGTAATTCCTAATAAGTATTGAATCCATAAAATATTTTTTTGCTATCTCTCACGTAAAAATGATCTTTTCTGAAAAGACATTTATATATCTGAGAATTTCACTAGTTGTTGTCTTTCTGGTATCTCCTGTTGTATTAGTCTTGAATCTGTGCTCTTAGCTAGTTAAAATACTAGTAAAACCAGTTATTTGTTTTGAAAAGATGAGACATACATTTTCCTTATTTTATTCTGCATTAATATCCATATCTTAGAGAACATAAATTTTTTACAATATAGATTGAAATGAAAAAAATTCTTTTATAGAAATTCAAAAACTATAGAATTATAAAAATTTTCTAAAATATGTAATTATTTATTACCTTCTTTTTTATTTTATAATGTATTTATATACAATTTTACAGAAAAGCAAAAGTTACATTTATTGTCCATATTGTAATAAATTATTATCTGGATGGGATATAGACGAATACAAGAAACATCCTAATCATAGTGGAAACTTGATTAATTATCCTGGTGTTTATATCAAGGTACATACATATATATATGTATATATATATATAGTATTTATAATATGTTTTATAATTAATTAATATTATATATACGTATATAAAATATATGTTCCAGCTAGATTTCTTAAAGGAAGATGAGGCTGAAGAGCTCATGAAAGCGCTTGATGATCTTCCTTGGCAACCTTCACAAAGCGGTAGAAGAAAACAGGTTTATATCTCCAAAGCATTTAGACAAATATACATATATCTTTACGTATTTTAAATTAAAACGTTTTAATTTATAGAATTTTGGACCAAAATGTAACTTCAAAAAGCGGAAATTACAATTAGGATCGTTTAATGGTTTTCCCAAAACAACGCAGTTTGTACAAAAGAAATTTGAGGAAATATCATTGTTACATGGTTTTGAAACTGTCGAACAGTGTACGCTTGAATATAATCCCGAACGAGGTGCCTCTATAGATTCCCACGTGGATGATTGCTGGATTTGGGGAGAACGCATAATAACTGTGAACGTTCTCGGTGATTCTGTTTTGACTATGACTCCTTATCGTGGTCCGATAACGCGATACAATTTAGACTACGTTTCAAATTATGATTTCATCCTAAAGAAAGACATATATGATGATACACATTCTTTAGGTATTGATGATAACATAGTGGTACGATTGCCGATGCCCGCTAGATCACTCATGGTTTTATATGGTCCAGCAAGGTATAATGTCCAATTAAATACTAAAAACAAAAGTATATTCCATGGTATTAATAGTTATTATATACATGATTTTTATTTGACAGATACAAATGGGAACATGCTGTGCTTCGACAAGACGTCACATCAAGACGCGTCTGCCTCGCATACCGTGAACTGACGCCTCCGTATCTTAAAAATGGACAACATCAAAAGGAAACTTCTGAAATTTTGAGGCAAGCTTCACTCTTCTGGTGATATTAATAAACAAATTTAAATTATTACATTTGTTTATAAAAAAAATTGATGTATTATTTAACATAATAAATGTAAATTTTAATAAAGTCATTTTATTCTTAGAGTACATTAAGAATGTACAACAGTAACACATCTCTTATAATAATTTGTATATAATATCTTTAAATAATGCTTTTTTGTCAATATTTGTGAATAATCTTAATGAGATATTATATTATTTATTTATTATATAAAATTTGAATTTAAATGTCAAAATATTTAATTATTAAAATGCAAATTATTTAAAGCAAACAATCAGACTGTTCATAATTTTACTAAGAAAATATATTAAACTATATATTATAAATCAGATAATTATTTGGTAGTAAGTACTATTTTTCTTTTGTGCTGTCCGACGGTCATTCGCTGAGTTCATAAAAGTAAACGTAACCAAGAATAAATATTCTCACAAGCTTTTATATTTTGTTAAAAAAATAGTATCTCTATTTCTCTCATTACTCAATTTTTGCAAATTTCTTTGTAAACCCGGGAAACATAAAAAAATACGGTTTTATACAGTTATTCGATTTTTACATCAAAATATTAACATTCCTGATTAAATATTAACATTTTTGATCGCCTTTCAGTGGATAGTCTGGCGCCATGTACACTATGGGAAACGTAGTTATGGGATCCGATTTTCCCAATGGTTCGTAACCATTCACTAGATTCTCTCGTAATTCCCAACGACGCCTCTCTCTTTCTGTCTTTTGACGCCTGATAGCTCGGCCAAGCATACACGCGAACATAATTCCCGTTAACTGAAAAGAGAGAAACAATTATGTAGATTTATCATTTATTTAGATAAATTACTCTTCAGAATTATAGTTTATCCTGCAGGTACTTCTTGATAGTATCAGCGATTTCGCGTTAAAATCAATTTTGACGTATGAGAAGTGGGATTAGAATTACGTTGAAAAAAAAACTTAATCTAACCTGAATAAGGGCGATCGCTACAGCTCCTGTGCCGATGTATAGTGCACTACGGTGAACAATAACAGAAAGGCGGCTGATACAGCCGTCCTGAAATTTCCCATAACAGCGATCTGAAAGCTCATTCACTAGATATGCGCAGCAAGAGTCAGGTACATCTATATGCGTATTATTAAACGGTATATAGTTCCAATCCAGGTAGCTGTTATATCCGCAACAACGTAACTGTAAAATAAGAAAAAAATAAAATCAATTATTTTTTAAAATATCTCTTTCCTTGTAAATAATCATTATATCTCAAAAACGTTATGTTATTTCCAATTCAATGTTATGTAGGGTGTGATTAATGTCAATTATGTGAATGGATTTTTTTATCCATAGAACGATCAATTATCTTACTCTAGATTGCATAAAATCAATTGCGAACTTGGCTTCTTCGTTCTTTTCGTATTGATGCATCGTCATCTTGATATTTTCAGCCAAAAGATCCTTGATACCGTCTTGCAAGGCATATGCAGCAACAGCGGCGGCGAGTTCCATTATCAAAACAACAGACAGCAAGAATGCAAACTAGAAGTACATAAATGTAATACGCATATCGGAAAGAGGATATTTGAAAGAAAAATACGATAGAGAAATACGATATTCGGTTGTTGCTTACCACAAGAACCATACAGGTGCTTTCCCTGAGTGCGCCGCAACATCCCATAAAAGCAATTATGAAGACGAGTATTCCAACCACGATTAAGACGGTGGCTGGTGAAAAATAGCTTGTATCCAGAAAATGCGAAAAGTTCTCATAAACAGCATAGATCGTCGTACCGACCGATATTATCATAACCCCCGTCAACTGTAATAAAAGGATAATTTTATTATATATTATATTAATCGCAATTAACTATTGTTTTCATTATA
Source organism: Acromyrmex echinatior (assembly GCF_000204515.1). The sequence continues at coordinate 1,928,726 of NW_011626988.1, forward strand.
TCATTAATTTTTACAAAAAATCTTCGCTCCTCTGATATATTAAACAATTGTTAATAAACTATAGAATGCTGAAGCATATACAAATTTCATCTAAGGATTATTCGACGGAAATTTAAAGTCGATAAAGTCTTTTCTAAGCAAAAATATGATTAGATATTTTTTACATTTTAATTAGACAAAACACATCATCTAGAAACTAAGTATGTTAATTAGGGCTATATTAGAAGGATTATATTAGAATATTTAAATAACATTAAGCTTGAAATAAGGTATTTGTTATTTACGTTACTATCTATGAAGATTTAATTCTCTTATTTCTTTTAATTTCTTAAAACAATTTTAATATGTTTATAATCTTTTCCTCATTTCCATATTTTTATTGTAATATTCCGTGATTTTTAGCAACCTATATATGTATTATTATTTCTGCTTATAGCTGTTCAATTTAAATATGCAGCATCGCATATAATCTGTGAACATGTAATATACTGAACATAATATATGTTCATTGTACATAAAGTATAAGGTTTCGATCATTTCCGTAATACGTGGTTTCTCTAACATTAGTTATATAATACATGCGTCCTCGCTCAAATGTAAACTTTTTAGATTGGAAAGAGGGTACGACACTTTTGTGAAGCATATCACTATGTACACATAGTTGCCATCGGTCTCTATTTATTTTACAAAGCGGGCCGTATAATTTCCTACGATAAGCCGCTCTCTTGTGATCCTTATACGTGTGAGTTTACCTTATTCTCAATGAAGAACCAAAATAAAATATGAAATCGTTCCAAATATATTTCCACAGGTTGTTGAGAAATATATAACGTATTAAGATAAGAGCGGCTTTTTTACAACTTAATTTTTAAGTAAATACTTCGGATAAGATATCGATGATCTATCAATAAACGATATATTGTGGAATTTATTTTTGCTCCTGTCGGCTACAATGAAAACAAAGATCAAACAAGATCTTCTTTACGATCAATCGTTACACTTGCATCGATCTGCGTGATTTTAAAATTTTTCGTTCCATACTCATATGCTAAAGTCTAAAGTACTTTGTTAAAATCATATATGTCCCGACATCATTGATTATGAAGATAAATTTATCTATACCGATAAGAGTGATCACAAAATCCTATAGGTAGACGTGTTACAACGTAGGATATTTGAAATATGTTTTCCTGTTTGCGTTTTATCTGTTTGAGAACAACAGAATGATTTTTATATCGTCAATTCGAGATTTCGGATGTCAAGGTCGAGGCAAGGTCTTGCTGGAAAATTACTGCCTTTTGCATGTTTTCTTTCACATACAGCAAGAGACTAGAAATTTGCATAAGTCTGATAAATTATAAGTGTTTCTATATGCCAAGGCAATACATTTCTGACGAGCATCAAACTGATTTATTTGCAATAATCTTCAGTCACTATTTATTATCTGTACACTTTGCAATAACATCGTGAAAGAAACATTGTTCTTATTATTACTTCTTTGTTTAATTGAGAAAGAGATATATGTACAGTGCTAATCGGGTTGTACAGCTGTACAGGTTCATCCATTCCTAATAATTCAGCAGTGCATAGCCTTGTCTATGTAATATCGACCACAGTTCAAAAGTGCTTCTCTCTAACAATGAAACTCGAACTTCATGGCCCACATCGCTTTCTTCGTAAGCCGACAGAACAAAGGACATAATAAACATCGATAGGGGATACTCGCCCTTCGTATCATTCACGTTATTTTATTTCAACACGGCATCGTTTTTTATAAATATTTTTTTACTTCCACGCATGACATAAATAATCTGATACGTCATCTCCAGTCTGTTTATATCGAAAATCGGTTTAATCGATACCGATGGGGCTATTATAATTTCGAATAATCTAAATGTTATTAAACTGCAATCTTATAATAATATTAATATTCATTTTTAAATTTTGCTGCGAACGCAAGGATATGCGAACTACTTGCCACGTATATGCGAAAAATGAATATTTGAGTCATTCTTTACCTCGATATTAATTGTTATTCACGTTATCAGAATATCTGCTAGCAGACATCGATGACGAATATCTCGAAGAAAATTGATAACCGTGTGATAATTAATACCGATAAACGATTTGCGTTTTCTATAAATTTATAAATATATTATATACGTATATAATGTATAATATATTTATACATATATAATATATTATATAAATACATACTATAATGTATATTACATAGATAAAAAATTTTAAGGATAGAAGATTTATCCTTTATGGATAAATTTCATCTTAATTTGACAAGTGCGTGTACGACTCTTCGATGATTGTCAAAATGTTAGCAATTGAAAGCATTTTTCATCGTAGAGATCGAAGCCTTCTGTTTTACGTTCAGACATCGTCTATACGGTCGGTATATAATAGCAATCGATAATTATGGATGAGTGTACGGCACGGTCTAGGTGAGGACACTTGGCCTACGATGACGCGCAATTGCACCTAATCGGGCTTGTGTTGCAATAATACATTTTCCGATGAACCTCGATAACGTGCGATTCGTCGCAGAGTCATTGGCGATGACTTTGTGCGTATTTGAAGAGTCATAATGCACGGACGTTATCTCGTACTCCAACAATATACATATCTTTCGACGGACTCACGCGACAACGCCTTGCCTCGTGACGAGTCCTCGGTCTCATTTCGCGTCTTTCGAAATTCTCAACGAGATTCCTCGAGTCACGAAAAGTCAACAGTATTTTTTTTATTTTTTCCCCTATGTTTCGATCGAACGCGTAGAGTCGAGACGGAGCCGACGCGAGAATGCGAGAATTGTGGAGCGAGATGAATTTGACGAAAGGGATTATATTCCGCGAGACGATAAACCGTTCGCATTATAGTACAGACCACGAAGAGAGAGTTGACCGCGCACAGCAGGTACTTGATACAGCGGAGGCCGACGTCTAGGTGCGTGGCCGCCATTTTGCCTCGCGTTGGCTCCTCCGGGCGCAGATGCACAGCGAGCGGTATCGCGCACCTTCAACACTTCCAGTTAACACACCGATTGCCAATGCCAACGTTGAAGCGTCGGTCTGCAGCGTTATCTACTGGCCGATAACGAGTCGCGAAAACGCACGATCGCGCACGGCAACAGCTTGTGCGATACCAATGCTAGCGTTGGGGTTTTTGTTTAGTACACGGAGTCTGACGAAGAGAAGAAAGAGAGACAGAGAAAGAAAGAGAGAGAGAGAGAAGAGGAAGAGTGGGAGGAAATAAGGAAGTTTTCGCGATAGCGTGAAGAAAAACATGACAAAGCGATATACCTGTAGCATTATGACGCACCAATGAGTATTCGAATATTTTCGATATATATATATATATATATATATAAGTCGTATATATTCATATCCCAGCGTAAACACGAAAGTTACAAATAACGTACCTGTTAGTTGTGATTTCCCATTTAACAATATAACTGTAATATAACACACGTTACACGTAACTTTGCGTTTACTGGGAATACGTACATTATGTATTGTAAAAGTATCCGCGGTACTTTGTCACTAGATATATGATCATCAATACACATCTAGTGACAAAAAACCGCGGATACTTTTTAGATGACCCAATATATGCAATATTTTTAACGGAATCTGTACGGAATGTTTTAATTAGACATGGAGCCACGGCTTAAGCTCGTCCACTTAAAAAAATATATACATATATAATGTATACTTATATATCTCTTATATACATAAACATAATACATACACATATATATAAAATATAACATTTAATGCAATCGAATATACCGAATCAAAATTTTAAAATTAATGAGCGTGGAAAGAGACTTCATTCTCGTGTTTGTTGCTACGTAAGTTTACACGTGAGCAAAACAACGCGAGAAAAATGACTCATGTGCCAATTAAGTTAATTCCATGTCTCTCGGTATGTTGTGTGTGCGTGAATAGCACGTGTGTAGTTTGATGCGCGTGCATGATGACTGTCGGATACGCGCATGCTCCAATCTTTTTTGTTTGAAATTCACATGTTGCAAAAGCTTATGAAAAACAAATTTATTGCAGATAAAAAGAGAGATTTTCCTGTAAAATATGCGATTACTTATTCTGTGTAATTTATTCCTGTGTAAATATAAGAGAATGCGAATTGAATTAACGACGCATTTTAATCACAAACATTTAGCGATATAAATGTTTTATTAAAAATACACACGCTTCTTTATAACGCGATGCGAAATATCGCATGTAGCAAAAATAATTTACCATCCTTCTATACAAGGACAAATAATGTGTTCTCGTACAATATATCAGATTTATTATCAAATGCACGCAGTTTCGCATCCTAATGGCAATCCTGCTCGGTTATCGTCCATACGAAGGCTGCTTCCGGTGCGTTTGATGTTCGCATGGCACTCTACATAGTCTGGTAACAATTCTTGATCGATTTAGCCAAGTAGGACGACAAGAGGATTCCTATCAGCTGCAACATTAGTTATTACATTCTTGTATTAATAAAACGTGAATATTACTCATTTATCGGACTTCGAAACGCTATAAGGTAAAGTTCGAAAAATCTAACATAATGATGCTGATGTAGATACCTGAATTATACCAAGACCTATTCCAACACCTGCTATCTTAGCTGCGTGTGTCTCTGCAAATTTCGCGAAGGCGTCTATGCAGCCAACCTCATGCAGACTTTTCGATGATAGGGTGCAGTTCGATATGCCGATAGCACCTATCGTATCATCACAGCACGACATCGGAATACCTGGCAGATTCGTTGTATTCGTCAACCAGTCGGTGACATTGATTGTGCCACAACAATGGAACTGTAAAAAAAAACGAATTTCACGGTTAACATGTTGAAATACGTATCTATATCACGCAAAAACAGAAATGTAGAGTCGTAATGATTTCGTGCATATTTAATACAATATTTCACATATTTAATATGCTCGTATACATAGACATACATATGTATATAATATACACGTTTCTTGTATATTGATTTATCTATTATATAATAGTTAATTATATACAATTAATAATATATGTTATACAAATATAATACAATTGTTTACACTAAAAAAAAATTACTGACCTTAATACATATTTTTTTAAATAGTACTAAAAGTAAATATTACAATAAATATTTACTAAATAAAAAGATGATGGATTGAATCAAATTAATGATAGAAGAAATATATGTTTATTTAGTAAATATTTATTTAGAATTATTTAAATAAATATTTATTAAAATTTAATATTTTTTTCTAGTGTATATATTATACGTATAATATATATATACATATATATATATATATATAATTATATAATAAATGCATATGAATTATGTATATAATATATGCGCATACATTTTTTGTAGATCGTTAAGGGTGGTCAAGGAAGCTGAGGAAAAATCGATATACGCTACCCCTTCGTGGCATGCACGCCAGCTACCAACATACACATATATTATACACGCGAGGAATTAGAGCCGGGCACTGAAATTATCCCTGTCGCCTGTCGTCCGCGATATCCTCGCTACGACCGGGTCGCTCCCACGACTGGGAAAGACACGATGCGAAGCGTGATAAACTTCTAACAAAACCATTGTCGAAAAAAGGGAAAAAAAAACAAAACCATTCGTGAGCCGTTATTTTGAAGATATAACGTAGTCGCACATATAAATACGATAATTGCATATAATTATGCGTTACGTCTCGTTGTAGATTGTCCCAGACGAATTGGATCTCGTGGCTATTGTTGTATCGGGGCATCGTGTCGAGCATCTTTTGCTGAGCAATCGACGCAACCTGTGCTCTCATCACATATCCCATTATGCCGCCTATGATCTCCAGCAAGAAAATTGCAGCCAGAAGCGTGCAGAACTGTAAATGATCAAAGAGACTATTGTTAAAAGAATTCAAATTATATTTCGATAATTATCTTTCGTACACTGAGAAAAATGTTAGATTAACTGCAATTCTAATAAAAAAGAGATAAATCAGAATTTTTTTTTAAATCTACTAATCTGATGATTGATACAATTAGATTCTTCTGGTTCGTCGATTTTTAACCAGACATTTTTCTCATTGTATAATTGTTACGGATATTCCGGCAGATATCAATTTTTTGATATCAGATATTGACTGGAAAATATGTCCTGATATATTTTTAAAATATATCTAGGAAATGATAGAATTGAATCTCGAAGCCTTTGAAATATTTATTATATAGTTCCACCGTGCGTCAATTTTTTTAAAGCAACACCGGAAGCGTGTCCGCCCTCGTCTGCGTGCGAGGGAGAGTAATTTTCTTGGAATAAGGGCCGACGGAGGTGGAACGGGGAGGACACACACATGTCAATTACATACTTCGTGTACAAAATATATGATCCATTACGTTATGGAAACGAGGGGGAGACGATATCGTAGATGGACAGACTTGGCCGAGCTTTTTGTTTCGTATACAATAAGTCAGTCGAACATCCGACGCTCTATATCGAGATCCTAATCTCGAATTAATTCGAATAGAGTAACGTTGAAAATAACATCGTGAATGTTCTCGAGTCACGATAATAATCCGCTTTATTACTCATAGTACGTCGCGATTGATCCTCGTCGGTGGCGCGCTCTCAATCGGAAGCGCAATCACCTGGCGAGCTTCGCCAGGTACGATCGAATGAGACGTAAATCATTTACGATTGTGAAACAGATGGTTCCTCACGATTGTAAAAGGCGTATATGTAGAAAAGACAAGACGCAATGCATCTGCGATAGATTCTCAAACAGCCAAGTCCGTCGAAAATAGATTCTGCAAAATTTATGACAAATAAGAAGATTACTCGGAAAGAATAATTTTGTTGAAATTTTGATGACTATAGATTTGAAAATAATTTTATTGGATTATCAAAATAATTATGTAGGAAACTCAAGCATGTCAAGCAATACTGTAAGAAGTTTTGACATTCTAGCAACCACAGCTTGAGCAACCTACATAATTATTTTAATAGTCCAATAAAATTATTTTCAGATCTACCTCTAACTTTTTAGATCCAGCAAAATGATCTTTTTATATACAGGATCTGGCACATACAATGCTGAACGCTAACATGAATATTTTCATAAAATATAGCAGATTAATAACAGAAATTCAATAGTTTGTCATACTTGTACAATTTGACGCAGATTAGCGACATATTAGAAGCAGCAGATCTGACAGATTCTGTTTGGTTTCTGTCAATCAATTGTCAAATTATATCTACAGGCTTTATCGATAAAACTCAAGCTTAATGCAAACAGAATTAAGTAATGCCAATTTGCTAATAATTTCACGAATTGACTTCCAGCCGGTATAGATAATTTGATTATTGGATAACTTATTATCATTATTACTATTAATTTAGCCAGTTAATTATTATTTGCTAATTAAACGTTAAAATACATACTATAACTCTATCACAGTAATAAACGGTCTAATTGCATATGACGTAACGATGAGATATCTTTATTGAAAAAGATTCTGAAGTATATATGCGATTTTTAAATCATTCAGCAATAAATTAATAATTTAATAAGAGTGTATGTAATTTAATGCGTGGATAAAAAGTAAATTATTTACTTATTTATAAAGCAGAAGCTTAATCGAAGTGTGTATATTTAATAAGAAAAAAATGTTCGATTCATGAATTACATATTCGTCTTACCGTTATAACCATGCAATAACTTTCGCGAACAGCTCCGCAGCATCCGAAAAAAGCGATGATAAAAATGATGGAGCCCACTGCTACGAGAAGAGAAGGTACGGAGAAGAATCTGTTATCAAGAAAATGTTGATACTGATGATATACCCCATGGATGATCACTCCGATGGATAGCAACACTATTCCTGTAATCTAAACATAATTCATCGATTCATGATATATTTCCATAGATAAAAAGATCGAAAATGCAATTCGCAATGAAGTCGATCATGTTAAAAAAATCGACAATTACATAATAATTTCATGACGATAAACAATATTGCGTAAACAATGTAATTATCTAATTAATGTGGTATGTAATTAGCATACTAATGTATTTGAAAAAGATACGTAAGTTTATTTCTTTGATAACGTCAACATTTTCGAGTTTCACATCCGCGTATAGTGTATCGTACAAATAACAGCGAGTTGCCAACAGCTGCGGTGTCCGAGCGGTTAAGGAGATGGACTTGAAATCCATTGGGTTCTACCCGCACAGGTTCGAATCCTGTCCGCAGCGAATTTTTTTTTTTCTTTATCTTAAATAATATCAATATCTAATTATTTATACGTAGATACACTCATACACTTCAATATAAAAACGTAAAAATGACACACACACACACATTTTAATTAATTGTATTAACAGTACTAGCAATTTAATAATTCTACAATACTCTTGTGAAATTACATAATCAATAAAATCAATAATTGCGTCAAAACTATAATCATGAAGAAATATTAATTCAAATAAAACTTAATAAAAAATTAATATGCGGTGTAAGAAAATTAATAATGGGTCTACTTATAAAACTGATAACGCAGCGTGCATTTCGATTATTCTGAATAAAAACAATGAATTGTCTATCTTATTCAAACTATGGTTTCTACGCATATGTATAAATGATATATTTCCAGACACGAACTTACTGTTAATAATAAAATTATTTTAATCGTGATGCTTATTACTTAATATTAAACATGAACGGTTGGATTAATTCATAAGTTAGTAGATTACTAAAATTAAAAAATTTTTTAATTCTTGTCTCATTCTATAGAAAATTTTATGACAATTGCGCTGTTACTGTCATTGATTGTAATCCCATATTAAAAGTTTATAGTATATATAACGTGAACTATAGATTTTCAGTGTACTGGCAGTGTATATCAGAATACAGCTATTGTTACATTGTTTGTAAATTGATATATTCCTAAATCTCAATTACATTCAATTTCCACAAAAACTGATTACTCAATGCATTCTCTAAACGCGTTCTATGACCATGTCAAAACGCTCTTCAGTAATCATATTGTAAATGTTGCCTTTCCACTTAGATTACATTCGAGACTTGATTTCCTGAGAATTTCAATTGACAATATTTATCAAATACTAAGCTCAAATATCTGTTCAAGATAACTCAACAATCGCGTGAAATGTTAAAAGTTTAACATTTACAAATAAAATATATGTATACTCCACAAATACGCGTTCACTGTACTCCATATTTGTTAATGACATTCGAATTAAATTCCACGTTTCAATTTCTGCTATTTCAATAAATATTTGCTGAAAATGTGATTTGAAAACGCGTTACGCATCATTTAAAACTGGATTCTGCTGAACAATGTGCTCACTTCAATGTAATTATTGAATTTTGACGTCCACGAGACGCATATAGAAACGAATATTAAATAATTACGAATAATTAGTTAATTAAATTAATTAAAACATTTTATTGTAAACATGCGTTTATTGAAAGTCACAAATTTTAGATAAAATAAAATAGAGTTAAAATTTAACTAAATTAATTTTTTACTGAAATTAGACTTTGTCCCTTTTTATATAGTCTTAAAAAAGAATAGATAAGAAGACTTTTAGTTAACTTTCTACTGCAACTATTTCAGTCCGTTTCAATTAGCACGCGAGATAAAAATCAAATTTCGATGAAATATTTAATATTCACTTTACAGCTTTACAGATGCATTTTTGTATAAGTTATGCTTTTATCAGGCTTCAGTTAAGCTCCAGATAAACTGCAGCCTGTCGATCGTAATCGCAGCTTCTAACGATCGCGCTGAGGCTACGTCGATACGACGATTCGATAGATCGCAGCGCAATCGCAGGTCCATGCCAGCTCATCGTTTCAGAAGGAACGCGAGTCGCAAAACAGCTGATCGTCGACCGACTACTTACCACAAAGAACAGGTTGAAAATGAACATCAAGTACTTGGTGGTCTTCGGTGCCAGACTCAACTTCGTCATCGCCATTGCCGCAGAACTATCGGTTATGATTTATAAATTATATGTGATTACGTGCACACGCTTCTTTCTTTCCCTCTCTCTCTCTCGGAATTCTTTCACACGAACAGACAATCTGCTATCAAGGGCAAGTCGCGAGCGATACTGCGCGTCTTGAGAGCAACGAAAAACGCCGCGAAAAAAGGTTCTCTCGTTGTGTTCCGACGGGTGGCGCCGACGTGCATATACCGAGAACGGGACACACACACACTTACGACTACCACTATTCGGTTGCATCCTTGTATGCATGCGTACTGCGTGTTTATGTGCTGCTCGCGTGTGCGTATTGGTGCGACATGGAGACCGGTCGAAATCTCGCTTCAATGGCAGCAATTCGTTCTGAGATACGTCGATGGTGGCCAGGTGTTGGTGCGGTACACGTACACCTGTCGCCGATTCGTGCACAATCGAGGTTACGAAACTCGAGAGATTTCTCGACCAAAGATACAGGGCGTTTCGCAACGGGTTCGTGTACACGCCTATAAACGCTCGTCGAAAAGAATTTCTTCTTAAAGAGACTGAAGATCGATTAAAAAGAAAAAAAGATATTTTAACGAATTGCGTCTTGGAATCTGCATTGACGCAATAAGAATAGATATTATCGGTTTAGACAGAGTGAGGTAACTTGAATGATGAATCATGTCGCGTTCTCTCTTTCTCAAGTATCGAGTAAAGAGAGATGCTTATATGATAATTCAATATTCAATTTTTTTCTAATGGAATTTAAAATACTTAGGATTAAGGAATGCGCAGTCTATAGCTTTTTACGTCTGTAAGAAACGCAATAGATGAGGAAATTTAATAGCAAATTTGATTGGACGCACTCAGTGTACATTAATGTCGTTGTACACAAATTGAAAGAGATATAAAAATGTGTGTTTAAATATAAACGGTGTTTAAATTAAACTGTAAAATCCTCAACTCAAATAGAACATAAAAGATCAAGTGTTATAGAAATCATTTAAGAAAAAAATCATTATTTTTTACATCACTTAAATATCATTGTTATGTAAGAATTCGTCACAAAATTATCATTAAAAGTGTATCGAAAAATCATGATTTCCTATAAAATGATTTGATGTTTTATATATATATATATATATATATATTAATATATATCTTGATCTTATAATTTTGTGTTCTACTTAGAAATGCATTTTATTATATTGTTTATTATGCAGAATAGTATATTATAATTCGAAATATTTGAATTTTACTTGTACACTCAGATTAAATCAGTATATAATGGCTTTAATATACAGTGTGTGCATTACACAAAGAAAAGGTTGACTGAATATGGCATAGCATTTTTTAATTGGCTGCTCCAACCAAAAATTGGCTACTGTAGCCAATTAAAAATGCTATGCCATATTTTACCATCTAAATTGCTGCAGCAGCTATTTTTTCGATTAATTTATTCAGATAAACTTTCAATAATGTTTGCACTTTGAAGAATCAAGAAACATAAGGAAAAATAACGTCCTATTAAATTTCGGTCAGACGGAAACTCATTTCAGTTTTTAATAAGTAACATATTACTCTGTATGTCAAAAACACGACGAAAGATAGATAAGATACAATACATTGTACACCATTACATCGAAATATTAGATTACATTGCACTATTTTTATATTTCATCTTAGTCAATTGCATTTGTCTCTATGTTATAAAATTCATACACATGTTTACCACTCTGAACCTCGATTGTTCCCGAGAAGATAAATCTTTATGAGAAAAGTAATAACCGTGATTTGTTTCCATGTTTGTTTGCGTGCGCGTGATGTTTTTCCGAGACGCAAAACTCGCAGAAATCTGCGGAAACTTGATAAAACGCATCATATGACGATACCTCGACGACCTAGCTGTCCGTACGCGGCTGGGTCCGGCCACGTTAGTTATAGACAGTAATTGAGACTATTGAGGCGTAGAATATGGAGCAGATCCTCTAACGTAGCTAATATAACATTCAATAACCGAGTGCTCAAGGGTAACACTTGACACATATCTCACCGCGCGTCCCCGCGAGTTTTATTACCCGTCGCATGATCGGTTAATGATGCCGCGATCAATCTGTGACACAAATATCCGTTTATATCGTCTGGCGAGCTGCCCTTCCATGACGAAGTGGGACAAAATCGGGCTAGATATGTGCGTACGAACTTGTATCTTGTCTCAGGAAGCGTATTGTTTCGTTCTAAAAGCTAAAATCGAACAAATGCTGTTCAAACGTCGACGATTTGTTTGGTCTAGTACGAAGATAATGAGTTATGTTTACCTTGTTATTCGCGATATAATTTATGTTTGAAACTACATTAATTTTGACGTGGTTTCCTTTTCTTTTGCTTTTAACATTATTATGTTAGAAATATAATTGTGTGTGTAAAATAAAATGATGCGACACATTGAAATTAGAATAATAATTGTAGTAAGAGTAAAAGATAATTAACATTTAAAAAAACGAGATTATTAAGAAAAATAATTTTAAATAACAATAAAGTATAGTTTTTAACAATAATAAAACAATAATAAATAATTTTAATTTTAATAAACTGAACGAGGAATAATCTTTGAAACAATATATACAATAAATTGAACGATATAAATCGAACATATAAGTCTTTTTTTTAAACTAGCAATAAAAAAAGAAAATAAAATTTGTTATAACTTTATATTGGACACTCAAGTAGATTACTGAAATATCAAAATTTTTGCAATACTATCATGCTTGAACGTCCTACATAATTATTTTGGTGGTCCAACAGTTATTTTTGTAGATCTGTATCTGACCTAATTTTTATGTACTTCAGCAAAACCGTTCTTTCCGTGTTTGAAATTTGCCTTTCGCGTCGAATTGCGAAATACAGTGATGTTGGCGGCAAAATACATGATCTCATATTCTTACTATACAATTTTTCGAATTCCAATGTCGCGTCGTGTTATATTAGATGCTGAAGTGTTTTCGTCGCGCCACGTTCCGACAACACGAATTGTTTGGGTTCCAACGTGGCCAAGTTTAGATTTATATAACAAAATCATATATTATTACATGCTATATTTGTTCTATATATAATTATATTTCTAACATAATAATGTCATAAGTGAAGAAAAGAAATTTCTTCAAAAATTGTATTTAGTACACTGCTGTAATGCTTCATCAGATTTGGCCTTCCGGCAGAAATTATACAATTTTGATTTCTTTTGTGAATTAATTATGTATAGAACTCTTGAGATCTTTTCGAACGAAAGGCAGAGAAGCGATTCGCGACTCGTGATTGGATTGCTCCTTCAATTCTCTTACGTCCGAAGGATTGTCTTGTCTATGGCGTGTCGTAGAGTGTTTCGACGAGGCCGTGTCCCTGAGGTAGACCCCGAGCACGCATGCTCCGACCCCGCGCATTTTATATTCATATATATTTAGCTATTGGCCGAGGGTTGTGTACGGTCTGACGTGGCCGACATCGCGGAAAACTCTCCCCGACGACGCGACCGTAGCGTGCCGTGCACTCGATACATTCACGCAAGAATTTAACGCGTAATTCGTTCTCGGACGATCGCGAAAGCGAAATTCGCAGAGACGACTGATTTCGCATTTCCAATTTACGCTACTTGCGCTACACTATTATTGCATCTCGCTGCATTAAAGAACGCACGATTTATCCATCGGTCACGCTGCTTTCATTTTGCAACTCATCTATCCTGTTAAGAACGTCCCGTTAAAAGCGAACGACTGACTACTGATTTCATTATCGCACTTTTTTCCCTCCTCGATCAGCTGCAACTATTTTATTCGATGGAAAAAGAAATATTAGCGAGAAACATAACATTACCACTATATATAATTATTATGGCTCTATATATAATTCTATTTTTATTAGGTGTTGGAATTAATTCGTAGCGTTTTTTAATGAAAGAATGTCATTTATTTCACATGAGCATTAAAAAATACATTAATGAAAGTACTTCCCATCACTTGTAAAACGCTACGAATTAATTCCAACACCTAATATATAAATATAATTTATTGCTACACAAAAAGAACGGTTATACTGAAATGTCTAAAAATTTACCTACGCTGGAAAAAAATTTACTGAGTTCTATTAAATATTTGTTTGAATAGTACTAACGAAATATTTATTTACAGCAAATGAACATTTATTTAAATTATACATAAATTAAGTAAATGTATAATATGTTTATTAGTACTATTCGGTAGAAATTCAGTAAATTTTATTTCAGTGTAGCTACAGATCTGAAAATAATTTTGTTGCATTATCAAATATGTGGAATATATAAATATTGATGACAAGAAATTTTTAACTCTAATCGTTTAAGCATTCTACATAATCATTGATAGTCTAGATAAAATTATTTTCAGATCTGTCTGTTAAATTATTTATTTATCTAAATGAATCTGTAGAGACTTCAACAAAACCGTTCTTTTCGTGTATGCATGTAATCGTATAAAATGCTACAATTAAATACTAATATGTATTTTTATACGCGTGTAAAGTGTCCCTGATGTGACAAGCAAAGTCTATCAAGCATTTAATATAAACATTACATTCTACGTATATACACAGGCATTGTTATATTTAGAAAATCGATAAACACATTTAGGGTAAATGTCAATACTAATTTGCTCCTCGTTGGGGCTGATGTAGAAGCATTTTAATACAAATATAATATCTAGTGCGAATTATTAAGTGAGGAGAAAATCATATTGCTCTCTCTAGCTTTCTTAAATATTCCATTTGTTCATACATCAGGTATATTCGATACATATCTTTCTTCTTTTTACAGCGTGCAAAAACCTATCTCAGGTATCATTAATATGCTGAAAGAATCGCGGGAGGAGGACTGCGTGGATGGAATTACGACGTAATTTCGCCGAGATGAGGTCTGTTCTGCCAGAACAACCTTCTCTGTACATAATGCTCCTCGTCAGAGTCGTAGACCTGAAGAAACCCGAGTGTGTGACGAGTGTATTAATAGACGCCGACAGAGAGAACAGTATTGAGGCATATCAACATCGTAATTCATGGCGTAGGCGTCACGAGAGTCTCCGTTCGTTGCACCACGTCTTTTCGTGCTAACGCGCTCGTTCCTCTATCCGTTCGAGGGCGACTTCGACCAAACAACGTCGAATGAAACAAGCTGCTCCGACCTGAACTCTGTCGTGAGTGAGGCGGTCACTCACAAAAGCTATCTATAGGTCTGTTCTTTGTGGTCGAACTGATATAAATAAATTGTACTTAAAATGACATAGATAGGTATTAAAAGTCTATCGAAAGCGAGATAGATAGTCTTAATGCAGTTCAGAATAGAGTAAAGAACAGGGATCGCATTCTCGAAAAATATCGTGTACAAAAGCACACGAAAATAGTATACATTACATATATTACAGATTTCCTCAATATTTTGCGTGCAATATTTTTCGAGAATAAGACTTTTTGTCAAAATTAGAGTATACATAATTTTTGTGGATTAAGATACAGTAGAAATTACGGTGTTGTTTGAAATTAATATGACGAGATAACAGTCGGGAAGTTGATGAAAATAAAATAGCTACTTTTTTGTAATGAAATTAATTAAATACTGTACTCTCTTTCTCTCTCTCTCTCTCTCTCTCTCTCTCTCTCTCTCTCTCTCTCTCTATTCAAAAAGAGATCCATCACTTTTAGTATAATGCGAAAAGAATGTATGAACTTAAAAATAAATATTATGAAAAAGGAGATTCGTTTGATTAATTCAGTGACATATATTTTCGAAGTAATTAATGGTCATCATTTGCACAATAATCGACTTTCGCTTTTAAAAATTATGTAATACATTTTTATGAGTCACTCTATGTATAAACGATTCAATTAGTCATTTTAATTTACACTCTGCAAGTTTAGAATTTCGGACGTTTTCCATCTTTATTTTCAACCTTACTATTCTAGTAAATTCAGTCATATATATTACACTAGATTAATGCATTAAAAGCCGTTATACATGAAATTACTAAAGTTAAATGCAAAAATGTATAAATATTGTTAAATATTTAATGCACCTTTATGTAATTTAACAGAATATACTGCATATATTATTTCACCAAATTTGATTATATTATCACTGTATTTAAATACTTTAAAACAGTCTTTAATGTATATTAATCCAGTGTAATGAGAATGAAATTCATCATATGACAATTCAGACTTTTATTAATAGCTGATGTAACATAATAGGCGCGTTCCAAAATACCGACAGTACCAAAAGTATTAAAAATCTATATATCGTGATGTGCGTATGCTATAGATTTTTAGTACTGTCAGTACATTTCAAGACACACCCAATATTGTCATCGGATTATCCAATTGATTGACGCAAAAGTCGGAAATCGACCGCGTCGTAGAAAATACTGACAGTACTGAATATTACATTCAAGAAATAATTCAATTAAGAAATGCATAAAAGTCAAAAACAAAAAATCAAAATGACATTTTGAATTTGGACATCAATAAACAGTCAAATTTTGTAACAAAAAAATCATCATTTTTATTTTCACGACATCAAAACAGTCATTCTGACTTTTTCTTAACTTGGTGTGTTCCTTGAGTATATGAGTACCAAAATCTATCTATAATTTACATCTCACATGCTATAAACTTTTAATTGCTTTTAGTACTGTCGGAATATTTCAGGACACACTTAATTCATCGTATCCGGTCAACGAGAAGTCGAAAAAGTTTGTGTTGCGGTGCCAAAAAAAAAAGATACAGAGTAACAGGGAAAGACTCGAGTTTCAATTGCACGTGAATCTCGTCGTTCGCGATCGACTTCTCGTTAGTTCTTCATCCTTGGGAATCAAAGATAGATAAGGATGCATACGCATTAATACGGGTACGCAGTTGAATCGTCGATCACGGCTAGACTCGCCATGACACCACCGCCACCCAAAGTGCAACGCCGTCGCGTCGCCTTGCGTTGAGTTGCGTTGCGTTGCGTTGCGGTTGCGTTGCGATTGCGTTGCGTTGTGTTGCGTTGCGTTGGACGAAGGTGTACCACAATACGCACAGGATCGTACCATCACGTAACATTCGGGCGGTCATCGATGAGCGGATGTGACGATAGTCGCGTTACGAGAAATGAATAATAATCACGAGAAACGGAAAAGTTTTCCTGTGTGTTACATAAGCAGTATAAGACGAAGAAATTGAAATAGAATAAACGTCTAGATTCTTGATTATATCATAAATCGCTGTAGCATTTATTACATAACATTATTTACAAATAATAAACTCTACGAGCGTAAGCTCCATGCATGGCTTTGTCTTGTTAAAAGATCTTGAAGTTCGAATCCAGCGGTCATTGTTAATAAAGCTCGTGTCGCTCCGTTCCGCTACAATTAATTTTAACAAAGCAGGTATAGAAAGAAACATGCGATGTGCACGCATATATTATAGGATAACCTTAGAAAATAATAGATAACACTAAAGTTTTTTTATAATCAAATTCTTTTCTAATAAAATCCTTAAAATTATAAAGATTTTAATTACCTTCCTACTTTTTCATTCTCGAAAAAAAGAAAAGCCTTGCCACGCCTCGGCGATAATACGGTCCTGGTCGGCTGCGCGCGCATCGCGAGTGTATACCGCGCAACAACAAAAATACATTGTCGGGTGCATTTGACGGCGAACAGTCAACGCGCGAGCATATCGTGGAGTTCGGGTCGTTGACGTATACGAAGGAAAGCCAAAAGAGAGACAGAGAGAGAGAGAGAGAGAGAAAGAGAAGGGAGGCGGGTCAGAGACGAGAAGAGAGACGAAAAGGAGCAGCTGCAGCGTTTTCCGCTTCCGCGTGTAGCAGCGAGAAGAGCATAGCGTATTCCTATTCTTTCGCGCGCTGACGTCGCGTGTCGTACGATTCAGTGATTCACGAAGCATACAGTGAGAGTGACGAAAATGGTGTCCGGCGGCATGGCTTGTGTCAAGTACCTGCTGTTCCTCTTCAATCTGATATTCGCGGTGAGTAACGGCCACGGAATAACGGTGCACGGTCAGGACGCGATAGGGAACGACGTTCTACGACGCCTCCGTTCCGCTATTCGGGCCGCTATTCTCGGCGTCGCGTCGCCTCGCGTCGCCTCGCGCTGGGCGGGCGCGGGCTTTGTTATATATCGGTCAAGCCTTCAGGAGCAGCATCTGGGAATCTAATCTCGACACGCTTTGCCCGTCCAATATTGAAGCACGACATCGTCGACCGGTCCATTGTTCGCACCCTGGCCAATGATGAATCATTCGACATCACTTCATGCAAATTATTGGACGTGAAGTAACTTTTGTTACGGATCTGCTTAAAGAGTCGCGTTCGGTTTAATTGATGTCGGGCATCTCAGATTGGTGGGCGGTCTTCACGAATTTAATGATAATTTAAATGAGTTTTACTTTATTTCTTTTATTTGTTTGTCATGGATTCACTCAAGTAGAACACAGGTCATCGTGACATCCAAATGTCAAATAATTCTAAGATGATTACTAAATTATTTTTTAATCAATAGTGATTTATTTTTAAGTTCTTTTAACGTTATTGTGATTTGTTTTGCTTAAACAGTGGCAGATGTGTCGGATTCTTAGATTACGGCTTCTTCCCTTTTAGGAGACACCTCCTTTTAGGTAAATCCAAACGTCGTTCAATCTTTGTTATTGAAAGTTAAGAAGGATAGAAACGACATTTGTGTCGGCTGTGTCTTCTAAAAAGGAAACAGCTTACGCGTGCCGGATATATAATATGTGTAATCAGTATACCGAAAGATAAGATAAGGTCTATCTATTCGCGTTGTTTTAAATTTGAAAAATTGTTCACTCGAAAGGAAATAAATATACATTCGAGCATTGAAGAGAGAGAAAGCGAAGATGCTGAGCACGCAAACAGATCTAATGTCATCGATTGTCGCTATCGGTTTCGTCCGTGACAAAGTTTCTTACGATTACGTTAACACGATGCAATCTTGGGCGTATTATTGGATCGATATTACGCACAGCTCGATGGCGAAGGAACCACTTCTTAGGATTCTTTTCTAGTCTCTAGTTCTCGCGTCGTTCTTAGTTTTCTCGCCAGTTTTTCGAAAAGAAATTTTTCTAGTATCCGTATTGGTGTGTACCCCGTACAATACCAATAATCTATTATCTAATGATAATAATAATCTAATCGATATCATGTATGGCGTGACCAAAACCGTACCGCGTGTCTGAATAAATGATGTAAGTACGAGGGTATCATTTCGAGGGAAACTTTGTGGTGCTTATGCTCCAGAACCTCGATGTAAGCGTTATGGATGAAGCGATCGATACCCCGCCCCCTCCTCCACTCTCTTCTTTTACGTTTAATGTAATCTAGAGTTCACCCGTCCAACATAGTAGTGCGCGCGCGCGCGCGCGCGACATCATTACATATAAAACTTGTAATATATGCAAAATCGTATTAAAAAATTCAGGGCTAAAGTGCCAGATTAGCTACGTAATTAAATTCGATACCCCTTAATTTCCTTTCTAATAAAGTATCTTCTTTCATCGATAATCACATTTTTATCTAAAAATCTTCTTTTTTTTAACGATTATATTTTCATCTGATGAGATAAGAAAAAGTAAATAGCAATAATAAGATCATGTGGATAAATATTTAACTAAAAAATACAGATACTGAAAAGAATAATTAAAAATTTATTTGGATTGGGATGATTTATTTGGATTGGTGATTGTTTTTTGATACCCCCGTTTGAAATGTGGATATAACAAAAGGACAGAGTGTCAATCGCGTTTTGACGGAAGAAAAAGTTTATTTAAAGGGCAGATACACGATAAAATTACCGAAAGCCACGTTTTTCCCAGGAGACTCGCATATACGTATACAATGCTTTCACTGTTATACGGACGGAAGGATCTAGAACACAAAAACAACTCCGTAAAGGATGACAGGACGGGGTGTCAGTCGTGCGTCCCTTATTGTAACGTTTAATGATCCGTCCAGCGTGAAATGCCAGCGCGGCGACCGCGTTTATACAGAGCGTACCAGAAGAAGTGGACGAGCTCGACGGGTGGCTTTGTTCCTTGCAATGTTCGATGTCAGTTTCTTCTTCTAACGAGAAATATCGTCGACGTCATTTCTCAACTTTTCCGAGTCCGGCTGATCCTTGAATCCTAAATGTAAAACTCGGAGGGATGTCAGTTATATAATCTTTTCTTAGAACGGAAACGTGAAAAGCGGAAAATTTCTCTATAACCTTTCCAAAATTATATATAAATAAAGTCCTTTTGATGTTTTGTTGTCTTTTTTAATGTGTTCTTTTTGAGTTGGGTTCAATCCAAGTAGAAATAAATAATTAAATCATTAAAATGACGTCAAAATGGCTCCAAGTTAATGCAAAATAATTTGTTGTAAAATTCTTTAACACAATTTTAGATCCAGTGAGAAACTAAAGGCAAAACCAATCATATTAAAGAACTTTAACAGTTGCAAAGTTGCTTTTTCTACTGAACGTAGTCAATGGTTGTTAAAAGTTATTACTAAACTTTTCAATCAGCAATGATTCACTTTAACGTCCTTTTGACGTTATTAAGACTTGTCGTTCTGCTTGAAAATGATAGAAATATTCATTTTCCACGTTTTCGCCCTAAGGAAAAAAATTACTTGATTGCTATTCAGGTAGAATATTATATCCTCTTCGAGCCGAACGACGAAAGAATTAATTTACGAGCAGTTCTCTTTCAATGACATCCTTACTAAAGCGAGGATAGATTTTAAATTTCTCAGGGGAAGACAAGTGACGTATACGTGTCGTCGTTCTACACTTCGCTTTCTAGGACATCCCAGATCGTATGGATCGCTGTGCGTTGGGCGCGTCCTCGTTACTGAAACTTTTCAATAGATTCATAGATAAAGTTCGCCGTGGTAGAGTCACCTGTTAGCGTACGACGTACGCGTATAGGTCTCAAGATAGGCTGACCAGGTATCGCTCGAGGACGAACGAATCGACCGGTCGGTCGAGCTTGGTTTCGTTGCTTC
Organism: Acromyrmex echinatior; assembly: GCF_000204515.1. The sequence goes on from NW_011626988.1 coordinate 1,949,827, forward strand.
GAAGGCCTACTACGGACGCGTGTAAATCGTCGGGAACGTAGGTGAGCCGTAGGTGAAAGACACGTAGGTAACCACATAGACAAGGGGGAGAGGTCTATAATCTCCGTCAGGCGGCGACGAACGACGTAGCCTTTCCTACGACGCGATGTAGTCACGCGCGCCTTTTTTTTCTTTCTCCCCCAGTCATGTAGAATGTCGGCTCCCTTATACTGGAGATGTCTTTATTTAGACAGATTCAGCAATGAGAACGGGTTACGCGCCGCCGACGAATTCTTCTTGATCGTGGGCTTTGGTACAGAGCGATCTAGAGACCTATAAAAACAGCATCCGGCCATGAGTGATTTGTCAAAATCCTACGAGAAAAAAGATATATATATATATATATATATATATATATATATTCGTAGGATTTTGACAAATCACTCATGGCCGGATGCTGTTTTTATAGGTCTCTAGATCGCTCTGTACCAAAGCCCACGATCAAGAAGAATTCGTCGGCGGCGCGTAACCCGTTCTCCTTGCCACTTTCTACAAAAAAAAGCATTAGATTTAATGTTCCTTGGGAATATATATTATATGTATCTTTACTGTTTCATTGTAAAACTATAATTAATATTACATTGTCTCAATCTATAAAAAATATTAATTAAAGTTATTACTATATGTATATATATATATATATAGAAAAGAAATATACATATATACCTTTCTCTAGTAGGATTTTAAAAAAATCATCGAACTTTATTAAAAGATCTTTAGATATATAATAGAGAACTTATCTCTCCACCAATGTAGATCAATTTTAATCTCGGCTCAACTTACTCGTCATCTTATTCTAATTCTTGAAACTGGAAAAATAAAGAGTACATTAAATCGAGATTAAAGTTAATCTATATTGAAACAGGCATAAGCCGATCCTTTCTGGAACGCAATGACGACACAAGAAAGCGAAATTTGAAAGTTACAGTGAGTCTACAGTGAATCAATAGTCTGTATTCGGTGAGTCGGAAGCGAGTCTGAATGGTGATTGGTGAATCAGGATTGATCAAAATCGATAAATTGGTAATTGGCCAGCAACCAATTTCTAAGATTATAATACCGATTAATTGTAGATCCACCGTTTAATTATACGTATTTACGTCAGCTTGTAATATTTCAACGATAAGCGATTCGCACTCGACGATTTCCGTTATAGGTATCTTATCTAATATCTATAAAATAAAGTATATCGCATAAAGAATCATCGAATTTAACCATGCTTGGTTTGGCGATTTCAGTTTGTACATCAAAAATTTTTATCGATTTACATTAATAGAGATATTCACGAGTACCTGGAATTTTTTATGCAATATTCAGATAAAGTTACAAACGTTACCTTTCTAATTTTCATATAACAATGAATTTCTTATAAGTTATACAATAGTTTCTTAGTAAAGCTACTTTCGTAATCTACTCGCGAGAGTCGTTCTCGCGCAGTTAGGTATCTCGTTGAAAGTTACTTGGCATAATTATAACAGTTTTATGCGTTTCCCGTTGGTAAACAATGCGACTCTTACGCGATCATGATTTCCATTTAAAGTTAAGCTATTAGCACGGAAGAAAAGTATTGAATGTCTGTTCTGATTACTTGAGATGTCGATTGCAATTCTCTGAACAGGAAGCATAAAGATATTTTTCTAGGGCATCAAATTTGACGAACGCACTAAGATTTTTGTTATTTACAGAATAATATAGGCAGAAAGTTTCTCTATAAATATCGTAGTTGAAGTTCTAATGTAATGTGACTTTCATTAAAGATTTTATTTTAGAAGCGTGCACTTTGTGAAAGTAAGCGCTAATATAATTATAAAACAAAAAAACATATAATTTAACCCAAATTCGAAACGCAGATAGAAATTAGATTTGAAATTACAGCAAGTTCTTCGTAGTTTTTTAAAAAATAACATCAATATTTTTTTTCGATTTAAATTATATATATATATATATATATAAGTACAAGTTGTAAGTTCTTACATTGAAGAAAATACTACAATTTTTATCTTATCATATCTTATCTATATAATGATAAAACATGAAACCGTAAAAATATAAAACTGTGTTTAATAATGTAAAAATAGAATTGAGTAAAAGATAAATAACCTAAGCAGAACAAGTCATTATGATGTCAAAATGACTCCAAAATGATTATTAAAAATCATTTTTCAATCATTTCCAATTCATTTTAATGTCATTTTGACTTTATTGTGACTTGTTGTTCTGTTTGGGAAATATTCGTATTATATTGTGTTATGGTACAATAATAAATACGTTATATTGCATACAAAAATAATACGTCATTTAAATGTAACAATGAAAAGATTAACAGTCAACGTATTTTATGTATTATTTCAGATCACCGGCATCGTGTTTATTTCAGTGGGCGGTGTGATTCTGGTTGTTTACAGCGGGTACAGCAACTTTGTGGATAGTTGGTTCTTTGCAGCCCCACTCTTAATGATAGTGGTCGGTGTCATAGTCTTCCTTGTATCATTCTTTGGATGCTGCGGCGCTGTAAAAGAAAATCATTGCATGATAATAACGGTATGATTCTTCAAAAACAATATTATTTAATTAAAACTATAGTATTATTTCTTTTTCGTGTAACATACGAATGTAGCAATATGAGATTTTGATTTATCTTTTTAAATAAGTATAATTAAATCAGAAAGCTCTTATTTTATATGACGGTTTGTTAAAACATATTATCCTGTATAGTACATCTGTGCAATAATTTATTTACTGCAGTTCTCGGTTCTGCTGCTGCTGATATTTGCTCTGGAATTGGGCGCTGGAATCACAGGTTACATGATGAGAGGAGAAGTCGCTAATATGTTAGAAAATCGTCTAAATGATACTTTGCGACAATATGAGCTTAATCCAGATATTCGTCGTTCATGGGACATCATGCAGCACGATGTAAGTTCACCAAATTATTTGTATAAAACATTACAATTATAATTTTTATTTATAACTGTAAAAAAAATATTGATATTACATATTATGTAAAAAAAGTCTCCTCACTAAATATCGTACTAATTTTATTGTATGCCGTTAATGGAATTTATTAATTAGCTGACAATTGAAATATGATTTTAGTTACAATGCTGTGGTATGAATAACCCTGCAGACTGGCCCCATATTGGTTTCCGTGATAATACTGTTCCCGATTCAATCGCGTTGCGACTTGAATTCCATTCATGTGTACAGTGAAGGCTGCATGATGAAACTGCAATCTGCTATAGAAAATAATGCTATGATCCTGGGAGGAGTGGGCATAGGGGTAGCCCTCATACAAGTAAGTTCTGATTCAAACTATCGTCCTAGCATTATAAAGTATATATTAAATAAAGTACTTGTGATTTAGATATGAGATACTATTGTATACTAATAAAAGAGAAAGATTTGTTATATAAATAACATTAAACACATATAACATATAACATATAACATTTACAATGTATATATAAATAAATAATAGCAATATTAACGAGCAAAGGTTAAATTTACTTATCCGGAAAAATGAAACAATAATTATTCTTTTTTTTTTTTCAGTTGATTGGAGTAGTCTTTGCGTGCTGTCTGGCTCGCTCAATTCGCCGCGAGTATGAGACTGTGTAAGCTGATAGACACAAATTTTCATTGCAACAAGCCTAAAATGCACTTGTATAAAACCTGATCTTTTACACAAGCTGTCACTATTTTTTTCCCTTATTTTGTTACCATTTAACCATGCACAATTATAAAAAAATTTTCTTTCTTTTATCGCTTCTATTTTTAACACATTGCAAAGAAACCGTTAATTATTTTTCATCAAAGAGTGCGTGATAGGTAAAAATATTTAAAAAGATCTCCAAAGAATCTCACTGCTATTTTGGTATCTGGGCCTTATCTATCAGACATAAAAATGTCACACACGTATGTTTTGTATATTTTTACAATAGGCTCTCGAACAACTTTGTATATTAATGATAACAGAGTATCTGTGTTACGCTCGGAGATCATACATTTTTTTCATAAATATATATATATATAATTTGTTCAGTGTCACATTGTGATACTGTTATAGTTGAGCCACGATAACCATACATCGATAATAAAGTTATATATAAAATATAAATCACTATATATATAAATATAAAATGCGTTAAAAGCTTCTTTTTGTTTGATGTCTGCTTCACGTGAGTAATTGTTTAGCTTATTAGCAAAAGTGTATTTTTGTCGTTTCATATATTTTTGCTTCATAATATCTCGCATGATGTAGTGTATATTGATATTGTTGTCGAGGCTCTGCTATAATATTCAGCAGTATCATCTTCAAGTTATAAGAACGTTCATAAGATTTCTTAAGACTTCATTTTGTTTTTGGATCGACATCATATTCTTATGAGAACATATTTCCGTATATATATAATTTTTTTAGAAGCTCATTAGAGCACAAATATGCGTGTGTGTATAATACTGAACCCGTATGAATTCTTTTATTCTTATATTTATACATTATTATTGTATTGTAAATATATGTTTACTTTTGGTACAATTTAATATTTTGAAAAAATGTGTATACATACATCTTTGACAAATAAAATTTACAATGTCAAATGAAGAAAGTCACTAATTAGATAATTCAAGATACAAAATGAAGTATTAAGATACGTGAATATATCTTCTTAACATTAACCCAATGGTGTATGATGAAGGGCATTTCCTTTATATATTGCATGTTATATAATCCATTCAAAGAGAAAATTATACTTTAACCAGTTAATAGGATGTACTATACTTGTGAACTGCAAAGAAACTGTGATTGAAAGTAACATGTGTCAATGCGCAATTTGTTTTTTTTTTGGTATATTCTAATTTATGGCTAAATGGTATTCTTCAGATTAATGAAAAATTTCCATGTTTAACAAATTGAAAAAGAAGTGTTAGCCTCAATTTGCAATTGCATGTTAATTACACATATATGTTGCTGCGCGCGTGCTGTGCGTTCAATACAAAGCAAGAAATACTATATATCTAACATTAAGATATTTTGTTGTTTACCACAATGTAAAGTTTACATAGTGTTACAATCATGAAAAATGTCTTACAAGATGTATAAGTGTATAGAAATAGACAAAACGTAATAGTTGTTCATGTTATATAAAAATTATAGTAAAGCGTAATTTATAACAAAATTATTTCAACAAGAGAACTTATATTTTCAGTTAAATAGCAATAGAAATTGCTTCAACTTGATTATAAAGTGTCGTTTCAAACCGATGTTGGTAATAAAAATACTCTCGTTATTAAAAATCTACATTTTAATAATATCACACAAAAATTGAAGTGTTATCTTTTATTTTCCGTTGTTTGTACTATATACATATATACGAAATTATATTGCTTAATATGCCGTAAAACTAGATGTTTTTTTTTCAAATATTTTATGTTCATACCTAGTGATTTAATATTTTTACTTACAGCGAAACCACAGCACACTGATCTGCCATCAATTAGGAGGCATTTTTCATAATATTGTTCATCATACATTGATTAATAAATACTTGTAGATTCATTACGACCGTAATCATTCTTATTGTGCTTAAATATATACTCAAAGAGGAATGATGTCACAAGTATTTAGTGTACAGCGATACCTTAAGTTAGTGACGTTTCGGTATGTATGTATGTAATCCATGAAATTACATACTTTAGAGAAAATGCGAATTGGCGTCTCTCTTTACTTCGCTTTTTCTTATAAACTGAAAAAACAAACCGGATAGCAATATATGCATTGAATATTAATATATCCTGTTAAATTTAACATCAAATTACTGCCAATATCTGCCAAAAATATATATCACATGCAATATAAAAACAAAAAAAAAAAGAAAAGAGAACAACTCGAAAAATATATGCGATCCTATTTACAGAAATTACCAGTGAAACTTTTATCAATTTTGGCACACGTACAACGAAGTGCCTGTTAAATGATGTGCCATGATGTAATGTTTGATCTATTTTTTCATGTGATACGTTTGTACGAAGTTTGGTAATATTTTGCGAATTATTTACAATCTGTATCATTATAAGAAATAGCATTCAATGTAGCCATCATTCCTCTTAATTTTTTGTCAGATTTAAACGAACAAAAAAGAATGAGCTAATTCTGCATAATCTTCCTCAGAGTGCAGAATGAGTAAATTATGTAACGGTTAATTGCAAACTTGTGTTCTGATAATTTAATACTACCATAAAATAGTATATATTATATTTGAGTACATGCAGTCTTGGCATCTATTTTTAATGCCTCCTCATCTTTTTCTCTCTCGACAAAATACAGTCTCTAATACTTATAATATATACGATGTTGTAGAGTAATCGTGTATTAAATTTATAATGATTTTCTGTGTTCTACGAAGAAAAACAAGAAAAGGCAGTGTACTCTTATTCGTAATCGACGGTGCCCCGTGAAATATATATATACGTATGCGTGTATATATAGTGTCATTATGTAATACCAGATGTACACAAAAATTCTGTACATTATGTACCAATGATATAACAAAATTAGCGCATATTAACATTTAGCTCGATTTAAATGGAGTATCAAATGGAAGCTAGCTCTATCCTGTCAATAATTTAGCTTGTAATGTCAGTGAACTCTGATATTGATTCAGATTCTTGCGCTTCATTGTATTATATGCTATTGACAGTCTATTGCTACAAAAACATTTGTGCATGTTTAGTGCTAAGTTTATTCATGTTTGGGACCAAAGTAAAAAGATTGATATTATTTTTACTGATTGTGAGTAACAAGTTATTTCTGAAAAGAAATAAATGATTTAAAACAATTATGTGATGCATTAAAATCTATAAAAAGACTTCTTGAACTTTATTCATAGGATTCTATTTTCCAGTATTAAAAGAGCTTTCAATAATAATGAAAAAAAAAAATTAAATGAGAATGAATTACGATATAAAACTACTCATTTATATTTGCTTCCATTTAAAGGAGAAACATTTTTTTAATGTAATTTAAAAATTGATGCCAATTGGATGCTATTAAATAACATTATGTGCGTTTAAGTACATCGAAAATGTACAGTACTCTTTAGATTTATACGTAACAGATGAAAGGGAAAAAGTTTTAGAAATTTCACTGCGTCTTGTCGATTTCACGAATTCAAGTACCACATTTCAAATTGAATTATGTAAGTTTCTGTAGTCTTGTGTATACAAATGCATGAAAATTTATAACATTCCTTTAGACATATAATATACCGAACGTTATTAGAACGTATATGTCTAAAAAAATGGAGATACATATTTATTGCAAATAATTTATATGTAAGAACAAAGAGTATTGATATATTTACTATTTTACAATAATGTTGAAATAATTTAAATCTATCGGCACACAAATACACACACGTACACAGTGGGAAATGCACAAGATCTCAGAAATAAACATGAACGTCCGTAGGATAAACCATAAATGCAGAAACATAGAAATAATAGCTATGAGATATTAAAGTGTGCCTAACATAGTAACGTTTATGTTATAAGTTAATAGAGATTAGAAAGCATTTTAATTATATTAATCTATCGATCATGCGCAATGTAGCTTCGAAACTAGCACTTGTCCAAAACGTTTGCTCCTTTTGATTATATAAAATCGTCTGTGTTTGTCAGAGATTTTAATTGAAAATTTTAGACTCTGTATGTATTAATTGTACCAGACAACGCAAAAGACTGACGAAGATTATTGTAATCAGTATTAACTAACATTGGTATATTTTACATAAAATATATACATATTATATATATATTATATATACACATACACATACACACATACACACATACATATATACAAACACATATATACAAATGACTTTGTACTAAATTCTATTTTGGCTGTTTGTGTTATTTTTATTATAAAGGTAAATTATTAGTATCGTTAAAGTGATACAAATGTAATTTCGTTATTACAGTATCTAATTTACGGCATTTTAGGAGCCAACATGTCCTTAGCACATATTCATCTAGCTTTTATGTATACTAATAAATTTAATGACACTAAATAGTATTTTCAATCAAAATCCTTTTCCCACCTTTACAAATTTAATTTAAATTTAAACTTCGCAGAATGTAATTGAAAAGATCTTTAAGAAAAGATAAGGAAAGGTAACAATAATAACTACTGAAGAAATCAGCGTATAATAAATTGTATTTCATTCGTTATATCATTAAAAGATTGTTTATCAATATATAAGACTGACCTTCGTACATTTGCTTTTTTCTTTGTTTGACATTCATACTTTTTATATACGCAAATAAAAGTGTTCATGGATCAACTGACTTCCCGGCGTATTGTAATTTTAGATCATCGAAACTGTGCAGATAAATGCCACGAGGCTTTTCCCTTGCTTCCCATGCTTTTTTACAAAAGAGATTTTATAATGCGCTTCTATTTTCAGATCGATTTTAAAAGAGCGTGCTTTCGTTTCGAGTTAATATATAACGACATTTTTAGAAATAACGAGAAATCCATATTTCTTTAATATTCTGATAATTTTCAAGTGCACGCGGGCATATATATGTATTATCTTATGCATAATGATCTATTTACAATCCCGAGGCAGGATCAAGACTTATTTTCCATTTTAATTCATAAAGTTGTAAAACTGCATATTGGCTTACAAAGTATAAAAAGCCAAAGTTCGCCGACTAAATTAAAAATTATTCAATTTTTGTTATAATAGGAACTTACGCGATTCGCATATTTTGCACATGCATTTCACGCAATATTTACATTCCTCGAATTTCGCGACGAAAAGGATGCAAAGAGTGTTTACATTTTACACAATAAACTGTACAATATCAATATTCGTCGAGCAAACTCTCTCCTTTGCTTCATCATTTTTTTTTTTCATTGAACTATAATTACACTCACACTACCCGATATTTTTAAGCAACTATCTATATTTTAGAACAGATATGTACAAAGTGATTTTAATCACCTTGTTGATCTAATTTTCATATGATATAAAAAACTACGAGAAATTATTCAGGAGACATACATATACCTGACACATTGAAGACAGTGAAAATATCTCTAGCATGCTCGGACTTTAGAGTTCAAGTATGCAACAAAATTGATATGTAAGTATCCCTTCAGATACAAGATAAAAATAATACAAGATAAAAAGTCTAAGAACGTTGCTGGATTGCAGCAACATTGGTTAGCGCCAATTATTAAAATTTTCTTTCTCTACTTATGTTAAAAATTAAGCTATAATATATAGAGTGATCCGAAATATAGGACATAATATTTTCAACTTTTTCCTTTAGCAAAATTGTGTACAATAGTTTTTGCAGGAGAGCAGATTGAAGTTAACAAATAAGCGCAAAAATTATTTATCAGACGCAATTTTACTAAAAATTTTACTTGTTTGTTTCAGCATAAAATATCGTGCCCTGTACTCCAAATTCGTGAATTTCGGATCATCTAGTATAAAAAAGGATACGAAATTGCTAATCAGAATTAGTGAATCAGAATTATCAATGCAATCATTAAAACATCAATTATACATACACGTATATGGTATAGACAGAATATAAATCCAGGTCAGAATTATAAGATTTTTTGAATGTACCAGTGTATAAGTATACAGTAAATAATATTTATTTACAATTACAATATATTTTTGCGAGTGGGCCCAGACAACTGAATTATGTCTGATACGCAAGTATAATCTTAATGTCTGCTTCATGCAGAACATTACAATTACTGTATTATGAACACAAAATTGTATGCGATAGTTTTGCAGCATAGCTAAATTATAGTTACATGCTATTAGCCTGTATTTTGAGTCAGGCGTCACATGTATGAACATAATAATTTAAATTTAAGACAATTCAATATAAAAATATGGGAATTCAATTATGGAAAAATGGGCCTCTACGTTTACGTCTTATTGCCTATATATCTATTAATTACTTACAGTTTAGATTACCAATATTGTTCATGTTATCTCCTATTCTAGAAACATTAGCAGCATTGTGCGTGGTATTGTTTTTGTAAACAATACAATCCATTTAAATACTATCTCATTGTAACTTTTAAGTGAAAAACTCCTGTCTCGTTATGCCCTAGCACACTATTTAAACACTTGCACGCACATTCATCCGTCCTTAGGCACATTACATACTCTACATAAAAGCACATCACAATCATGTTTGAGCTGATCTCAAACGGTCTTTGCTCATTTGTGTTTTTTGACCAACATGATCATAAGGATGTGTACAGGCTACATATGAGACAAGTTGTATGAGAGCAGCAATGATCATAAGTTGGCATGAGACTAATAGGAGTTTAATATGAATAAAGAATATGCTCATGTAGCATAACGCTTGGTCCAAAGCCGCGCTATGCGATCGTGTTCTTCTCTATTTTGTAGGTATTGCGTGGCTATACTACCTACCAGTGGATCAGCTGCAAGATAAAATTATTTAAGATCCACATAATTACATCAAAAGAAAATATGTTATCTAAAGAATGTTATTTTAAAAACAAAACATATTGTAAATTTATTCATTATTTGCAATATACATATCGTATATCAATTTTAAATAAATTCTCATAAATAATTCGCTTACCTGGATTGCAGTCTGTTAAAAGGGAACATATTGACAGTAAGACTTTTGAAATTGTCAACGCAGGAGACCAATTATCCTTTAAGATGTCCAAGCAAATAACTCCTTGACTATTTATATTGCAATGGTAGATGCGTGTTCGGAATGTAACCTGTAGAGTAACATATTTTTGAAACATAATTATTAAAACGTATGTCGCACTCATTATTTTACTAAAATAAATTAAATAATTGAAAATTTTCTAAAAATGTTTTAGATGCAAGGAATTACTAATATTGCAACATTTACTAATCTCTATACAGATAATTATTATAAATATTAATGTAAATATTTATTTAAAATACACAGATATTTCAAGTCTTATATAGAAAAATGACAATAATTTAAATAATACTTTTATTTAAATTTTCATTTATTTTCTTCACTTTGACGTTGTTGTTATAATCCTGTACAAATAAATATTATCAAAATATAAAATTAATGGAACTATCAACTTACCTTAGGAGGTTTAAAAGGATATTCTGGCGAGAAATGTATATCAAGAAAGAATACACCACCCTCATAAACCGAACCTGGAGGACCCAATATGGTAGAAACCCATTCATACAAGTTATCACCTTTTGGTCCTGCACTATAAAACGAATTATCAACAATTAATTTTATTATTATTATTTACTATATATTATTCTCATAAGTATAAAACTGTTCTATAATTCATATTATTATGTAACTACAATTCGGCAAAATATTATTTCAAAAAGAATTATAATCAATGACAATGGTATTATACCTGCAATTGGGAGGTGGATCTAGCGTAATTTCTGCCAGTTCTTTCTGTATCCTAAAATATTAATATTAAAAATATTTAGTAATCACAAATTACTGTAATGTTAAAATAAATACATGTTATCATCATGTATCACGAAATATGGCTCTATTGCTTTACCTCTTAGCAGACGTTCCTAAAGCTTTCGACATCTTTGGATTTGGCTTAGCTTCTTTACTGTCTGGTTTATTGTCTGCCAAGGAGGAACCACGACCTCGCCCAGTTCCACTAGAACCTGCTCCTGACGACATGACTCTATAACAAAAAAAACATATATTTTATTAATTACATAGAAATTGTGCAAATTATAAATTTAACGGAAATAAGTGACTAAAGGACAAGCATTATAAAAGCAAAACTAATTTTGAAACATAGTAATGGAGCATGATTGAAAACACATTGAGTTTCTGTATTCGTTTTGCTATAGTCATATAATGCATAAATCAAATCCATTGGAAAGAAAGGAGAAACACTAATAGATCGAATTTTATGTGTGTGTGTATGTTTATGGAAACTAATGTCACATGTGCAACAAATAAAGCGGAATAAACAGATCTTATAAAGTAAATCGAAAGCACAATTTGAACAGCAGTGTTGAAAACGCAATGATGTAAATTAATAATGCACCGTGAATCAAACGCTTCCGGAAACGGTCTTTTTCTGTATTTTCGACAGAGAGACGACGAGTCGTACAACAAAGAATCTCGGTCAAATACAAAACACAGGATTTTCTATTCTTTGCCCTTCCAACCGTCCCCTCCCTTCCTGCGCAAGGAAAAACATAAACATCACGCGTATTTGATCGTCATCAGAGAAGTGTCCTGTCTCACTCGGGACGGATATCTAACGCGTCGTATTTTTAATACTAAACGGCGTCTCGCGTAGCGTTGTCTAACTCGAAGCCGAAACGACGTGCGAACCGAGAAGAGATGTACATGACGGTCCGCCGGGTAGACTGAAAAAGAACGAAATAAGATTCGTTTAATGTCATTAGTGCGTTTGTTGCCTGCGATCGGGCGACTCAAGGGGGGTTCAACGCGCCCAAAATTGATTTCCCTTCACGGACGAACACGCGTTTTTCTCTCTCTCGCTCTCTCGCCTCTGTCTTTCTCTCAGGCTTCTTCCTCTCTCGTAGCTCTCGCGCAGGCAAGATGCAAGCAGCGAGACTCTGGTTCCGACAGGCGACAGTGAACGCCGGGTACATTCTTGCTCGGAGCTCGGAACGATCGACGTACATTCTCCGATGTGTCGTCTACATGACTCCCTCTTCGTTCTCTATAGATACCCGTGTCCCTTTTAGGACACACGCACACACACAGTGCCATTTCTGGCTGTTTCCTAACCCTCTCCTTTATCCCTCCGCGATTATTCGTTCGCGAGCCGAAGCGATTGATAAAAGCGGTGCTGCGTTGATGTACCTCGTGTCCGATGTGTCCACGCCGTGTTTGCTGTCGTCTCGCGGCAAGCCTAGCTTCGCCGGGTCGCCGACGGTAGGGGGTGAGGCAGGGAGACGGGGAAGGACCGGTCCGCCGCTTC
>NW_011626988.1:1969599-1985813 GCF_000204515.1 Acromyrmex echinatior
ATCTTGTTTTATTATATAATTAAAACGCATGCTAGTGTTAGCATGTGATATTGTACAATGTGTGCACGTCTCGACATATTTTCTTCTTTTAATGTTATATCAATGTGACGGTTGAAAAATGTATGTTGCGATCTCGGCGACGGTTCTGAGGCAGAATGTTTTAAACTGTCATATTATATGTTCAAAGTTATATTATGTAATAATATTATAATAAATATGAAATATTGTATTAATAGAAGACATGATAAAACACCAACATTTTCAGAGCAGCCAATAAATATGAGATTATAATGATCTTGTGCTAGCAAATTTATTTGGATTTATTTTACTTCCTATTAAAAGTGTATTTTTATTCTACAAATATGAATTTGTAACAAGAAAATATATTTGCTCGTTCTATTTTTTAATTTAATATAATGCATATTAATAAATGTTAATAAAAAATAGAAACAAAAATATCGAAGCTTGTAAATAATAAAGAATATTATTGATGATAAAATGTATGATAAGAACGTAACACACTCTGTACAAATGTATATCAAATTTCTCAATTTAAATAGCACGTGATCGCATTTTTACTCTCTAGTATCACTTAGATGTTAATTCATTTGTTCTTTTTTTTTTACTTACATTCTTTACGCCCAATAACATTCTAGGCTTAATATCTGTTTTTTTTATTATCGAATAAATTGTGGATATATGTAAAACACATAAAGAACAACATTACTCAGCATTACCTTACTTAACTAATTAATATTAGCCTTTGTTACACTTCTTTTTGTGATCAGTCCAAATGCACAACATTTTATGTACATGTATCACTCAGCTCCAGCAAATTTGCCTACTCAGATATTCACAATTTATTTATTTTGCGATTGAATTAACGTCTGAATCCCTTTCGCTATAAGAGTTAATATATATGTATATGTGTACATGTGTATCTTCACTGCAATATTTCAAGTTTTGCATTATGTACTTACAGTCCTAAAGCAGTCTTGGAAATTCTTTCGGGTATTAGGCATATTATTGAAAAATCTGTACATTAATTTGTAATATTTTTCTGTAAAATCAACTCAATAAAAAAATGATAAAAATTAAAATCATTAATGTAATACGTTATAGGAATTATATGACAAATGCTAAATTTAAATTTTCATTGTCAACTTTACCGCTTGCATAAATGGACCAAAAGAAGTAGACTTTTTTTCTGGAACTGATTCAAATATATAAATTTAGTCTTCTCACATGATGACTGTAAAGTAAAACTTAAATTTCAATTTAAAGCGATTATATATATCTAATTGAAAATATTATTTACTTCTGTAAGATGAAATTATTTATTATAACACTTCAGCTCTTGTTAAATTTAATAGCGTAAACACAAATTAAAAATTCATATTGCATCCTCTGTGACACTATTTTTGTATCCAATATATAAATTATACGTTATATTATAAACATGTTCATAATTTAACAAAGCTAAATCGTATATAAGTCTATTTTTACAAAGCGCTTTTCTGTCATTCTTGGCTGTGCCCATCATGTAAATACGAACAATATATTTTATACATAAGCCTAATATTCCGCGATACATTTATGTTATACTTTACACATCAAGGATTAACATTGGGCATGAAGTGCAGACTGATAAATATACATAAATCAAATATTTATTGTACAATTACTACTACTTACATTGACAACCGAAAATTTATTGAAAGTATTTCAAAGGCAACTGAATCCTTAAAGAAATTGCATATTTCTGTTTAATCCATGAGTGTGGTTGTTTTACAATCGTTACAAATATACATATATATACAAACTAAATACTACGTCCGTTGAACTGGATAAAGTTTCATAGTGCCTGACCCATTGAATCTTTCTCTCTCTCTCTCTCTCTCTTTCTTTATTGCCCAGCGGGCGATAAGAAACTTACGAATGGCAAAATGAAACGTTCGGTTATTTTTGTGCGGTACATCATGTACTCTTTGTCTTCTCCGAATTCGGTCTTACAACATATTGTAAGTTCTCCTTGACAGACTTACGAGATAACTATGATACACTGTGATTACAGTTTAGTCACAGCTCAACTGTGACGCATTTCAGTTTAACTGTGACATATTCCAGTTTATCAATGTACTTACTAAGCACACGTTTCATTCTCCTGTATCTGTAAGTCACTGAACTTGGCTAATTTTGGCCAATCTTCTTAGACTATTCATAATATCCGTGAGATTATCTTTCCTAATGCACAAAATGTTTCCAGACAAGTGGAATGGACTCTTTCTATGTGATTCATTTAGTATCTCTTATTTTTTTTAACGCATTATACAATAAATCATGCTACATCGTATTATGCCACAATACTACACTGTTCGTTTCATTAAAGAAAGTTTATGCTTCCTTTGTTTTATCGATACACTCTGTCGATATAGCTTATTTAGTTTTCAATCACACCATATTTAAGTTTCACATACTATACACGTGTCACAGACAGACCTATGGGTGCCCACCATACATTTTTTTAAAAGCACTCTTATTGTTGTATCCATTCCTTAGCAATAAGCTCAATTTATGTCTCTTCCGACAACGAGAGAATAAATCTGTTTTTACATATAGAAGGGGCATGAAATGATAATAGCAATTAAAAATCACAAATGTTTTTGTTGTTTTTAAGTTTGCCTACTATGACAATCGTTGTCGTTTTGGGGAAGGACTTAATTCTGAATCTTCGTCCTCCTCATCCGAATCTCCTTCATAATCGACTAATCCCTAGAAATAAATAAAATTTATATAAATTTTATAAAATCTAGAAATTAACATATTAGGTGTTGGAATTAATTCGTAGCGTTTTTAATGAAAGAATGTTATTTATTTCACATGAGCATTAAAAAATACATTAATGAAAGTACTTCCCATCACTTGTAAAACGCTACGAATTAATTCCAACACCTAATAAAATCATTTATTGATACAAATTTAAAATCCAATTTAATTACTACAAGGATTTCAATATCAATAATTTTTAATTGCATATAAAAACTGATGCTGTGCGACTATTATATCTCTTGTTTTACCTTTTTAAATAGTGCTGTTCCCGTTTTTTCCACAGTATCAATAGCTGGAGAAGGATTTATTTCCGAAGCAATTGGCGATTCATTCGTTGTTGATGAGCTGTTATTGATCTGTGGTTGTTGTGAGGTAATATTATTATTAGCAGTATTGTTATTTAATACAGACTGCTGTTGCTGTTGTTGCTGATGACTTTTAGAATCTGTAATAAAATTAAGGGTAATAATGTATAATAATAGAAGGATTAAGGGTAATAATAATGTAATAATAGGATTAAAATTTGAAAATAATGATTTTCAATGAAAAATTTTAATAGAAATTGGAAATAGGTCTTATTGTGCTATTATTGGCTCACCTTCGTCAAACTCTTCTTCTTCATTAAACCATAATTCCTCTTCCTCGTCTAGCTGCCTCTGGTCCCTTCGATACCGACTGTTTCGTAAGATCGATGGGACACTATATATAAATAATTTTATTAAATTACAAAAATATATTTTTATAAAAATGATTATGCTATCAGTTCAGTAGTAATTTGTAATATAATATGTTCCATATAATTGGGTTTTTTATCTTCTTTTCATTATAAATATAGTAAAAAAATATATCAATATATACCTGTCAATTGTAGCTCTATCACGATCTTTCAACTTGTCTTGATGTTGTTCATACCTTAACTTTAATGCTTTAAATGTTTGTACATAATCAATTGCTTCCAATTCCTTTGAGAAGTTTTCAACAACATTTGAACATAGTGATTTAATATCCTCCTGAAACATAGTAAAAGATATAAATTATAGTATAATATTATAAATTCTTTCTAATATATTATATTATTTATTAAACAAAGTAAAAACAATCATTACTTACCAATTTGATAAATTCAAACATTTCCAATATAGCCGAATCTAAGAGATTGTATCTGCCATTGTTTCTTACAAATGCATCAAATACAGGTGCAAACAAGTTGCCCTTAGTTATATACCTATTATAAAACTCATCCTTTAATGCTATAATCTTTCTCATAAACCTTAATGCACATAGTACTAGAAATGTGTGTGTTGATTTCATTAAAACCAATATTCTTCTAAGTAAATCTTTACTCAATATGCAGTTTTTAATGTGATACGTATGGTGCTCCACACAGAATGATAACAATTCCAAGATCAATCCCAAAAGTTGTACTGTTCTATAATCCTCTCTCGCAGGTCGTTCTCCAATTGTGTTTGCCAGAAGAGGGGCTATTAGAGTAACGATACTATTCTTGTAGAAGTAATTTAAGAAATCAGTCTTTTCTGATTTGTTAACAGAAGCCAACATGTTTTCTGGGTCCAAAAGTAAACGCAGTACACCAGCCAACTGCACCGCTCCACCCAACTCAGGATCACTATCTCCAACAAGTTGAGCAACTATTACATTTACTAACATTTGGTCCTGTTCCGTGTTGTTTATTTGTTGTAATGTATAATCTCGTACAACACTTGGAGAGTATTCCACGATATAAGTTAAAATATCTATACTAGCTGTTTTTGTCTGTGCATCATTCATTGCCAAAGTAATTTCTAAAGCAGGGAGTATACCAAGTGCTGTTAATGTTTTATAAAACCCTTCTTTTCCTTGTGGCTGAAGATTTTGCGAAAAGTTGCAAAATTCTTTTAAAAAAAGGACTAAATCGCGTCTTTTGCTATCTAAAGTCGCTTCGTCCGTTAACTGACGAAAAAGTTCAGTAAGAAATTTTTCATCATCCTGTATCAAAGTTACTATTTCAACTTTATTGAAGAATATAAAACTACTCAATGTACTCAGCATGTTGTCCTCAAATACACTTGGAGTTGGCAGCACTACGTCTTGAATGTATTGAACTCTATATGTTTGATGGATTTTAGCTAATAGTTCAGTATTTGTAATAGGAATTGCTTGTTTAAATCTGGCTAGCTCTTTAAGATAGTCTCTATGCTTCTTTGGCTGAGATAACGTTGGCTCGTACTCCAGGCAGCCAACAACATCGAAAATTGTATCATCGCTGAACATAACTTCAAACAATCCATTTTTATTGAGTAAGAAAATATTTTTGAATATATCGTAAAGATGATGTAAACCCTCAATATTTTCTAAATCCTCGCATGTATGAAAAAGATTTAGCAATTTCTTAATGTAACCTTCGGATTCTAGTGCCACTGCTAATTTCTCTTTTCTCATTGGGGACGTTAAACAATTTTCTATGAGCTCATTAATATCTTCCAATCGACTAAGTTCACAGGGAGGTAATTCGATAGGCGGTGCAGCATCTGACATATCATCAAATCGCTCATCTTCAGATTCTTCCACAATGTCTTGTGTAATTTCTACAGATGGATCTTTGCCTTGAACCTGACAAATCTTCTCCCATATTTCGTCACAGCCAGCTTTTTCTTGAAAACTTAAGGCTAAGTCGAAATTATCTCCTTCAGACCATACTATCAAAGTATCCTAAAATCATACATATATTTACTTATACATCACACACACGCACGCACGCATGCACGCACGCACGCACGCACGCACGCACGCACACGCACGCACGCACACGCACGCACACACGCGCGCGCGCGTGTATATGTTGTCATGCATAAATTATAATTTATTTAATACATTAATATGTATAATATAAAAAATATTAATTTCTTTTTTAATACAAAAACACATTTTATAATTAGAAAATATGCAACATTAAAAAAAATTTGATTAAAAAAATTTTTATGAGTAAATTATATACATTCATCTATTCATCTAGTTTTCACAAATTAGATTAGAATATTTATATATACAAGATGTATATATTTTATATACAAGATTGCCGAAAATAATAGCATATTTAATTATCAATATTGATTATGCTTGAAAAATCATAGACATCTCTCTCTCTCTCTCTCTCTCTCTCTCTCTCTCTCTCTCTCTCTCTCTCTCATAAGAAAGACAAATTCATAAAATCTTTTAATACCTGTTGTTTCTGATATGCTGTATCAGGTTGTATTTTACTCTCGAGCAGAAGAGATCCATCGCTTTCCGCTCTTACCATTAGGGAAATCCCCTTTAATCTCTCTACATAAGAAGAGGAAACATGACCTGTACCACGATCATCCCATTGTCTATCTGCATTAAGAGCATATAGTTTTACTCTTCTACGTGTGTCCGTCATATTGTAAAACTAATTAGTGCACTGTCTGTATCACCAATTCTTCCGCATGCCTTTCTCAATTCAATCTTTGGTTTTCTCGGCAGTTATCTCTACGAGATAATTTTCAAATACCTGTTGGAACAATGTATGGACAGAAATCTAGATATGTTAGACTTCTGCATGCCCTTCAAGATTTATTAGTATTGCATCATACGTATAATAAACAAGATGTTTGGTAATGCGTTAGTGTCTCTCTCTCTCTACTGAAAGACAGTGCATGAAAAGCCACGTTCAGCGTCCACAACTTTCAGGTGAATAATCTCGTGCGATGGATAATGAGCATAAGCTATACTAGTCGGTTCCTAATTGGATCAGCCGACAATCATATGCATGCTCCTTGAAACAGTGAACTTGATGAATAGCACGAGTAATGGATGCTTGTCATGGATGAACGTGGAGAGTTTCTCCTGGAGTCTTTTTTTCTCACTGCGTCCACGAGTCGCGTCAACGCGACGTTTACCGGACAAATCGTAGGTTTAAACAAACCGATCCCTCGAAGGAGAGCTCGATCCAGCAGGCAGATCGTGCGCGGGAAAAGATCTCGTGTCCGCGACACTCTCACGTGTCGCAGCGGCCGCGACGAATCGGGATGTACGCGACAGTTTAGACTCGTCGTCCCGACCGGCACGACGACGAGACTCTCCAGCTTGGATACCGATACTTTTGGTTAGTGAATGTTGCGCATGTGAATCTTTCCACTCCGCTGTGTACAATTCCTCTTCCCGCGACGACAGCGGCGGTGGCGGCGGCGGCGGCGGCGATCTAAAACCGGACACGATTAACTCATGCGAATACCCGTGACAGTCGCCGTCGGCTCGCATCGCCGCTCGCACCCTTTTCCCCTGAGCTGCACACTCTAAAATTGACATAGACACCGAACAGCCACAACACTACATTCCGCCATGATAGATCATAACAACGCGCCACGGGGTTCACCGCGTGACACGCAAGGACGCATAGCGCGAGATTTGAACGATGTCGACGGACTTTCGAACAATTCTTAAATCACTCTCTCTTTCTCTCTCTCTCTCTCTCTTCCTTCGTGAATCTTGTAAATCCGGTCTTTTTTTGTTCTTTTTTTTTAATAAAATATTAAGCCTCGATTTTTCGCCGTTGTCTTTGTTGACTTTGTCTTATCTTTTGAATCTCGATGGCCAGAGAAAACTCGATGCGTTTCTCGTAGTATCTAAATCATGTAAGACGACGGCAGCGATGACCTCGAGAATCACGCCGTCGGTAAAGCCAAGTGCCAGCGAACGTACGAGTTTCGTTTGCAGACTTCTGCGACTTTGCAGTCTTTTCATTGCGATGAATCGAGACTTTTTTTTCAGATGCGCTTCGCACGCGCGCAACGATCGCCTCGTATGCTGCCACGATGCGATGATTTCATCTCCGCGCGGATGCATTTTCTCCAGAATCCGGGTTCTTCGATTTCTGACGTCACGGTCAAAGATGGCCGGACGACTTCTCGAAGTAATCGAAGTGATATGACTCGGAAATTATTAATGTCGAGTAATAATTATAATGTTCCCTGTGTTTGCGCGCGCACGCATTTATGATATTCGAAGAATAATATAATATACATGTTTGTATTTATTTAATATTCATAATAATCGTCCAGAGCGAATCTGACTGATTTTCCTCTTGAAATATCAAATTATGATAATTTTCTTTATTAAAAACGAGGCGATAATTGGACTTTCACATATATAGTAGTATTTGATTCGATAACGGCTCGAAAAGTAGACCGATCTCGCTGATGACATCGTTATGTCATCGCGATATCTCTTAAATTTACAACTTGGTAGTTCGGTACACCAGTAATCGTTCGGATATCACATTTTTCTCTTTTCTCGCTCCTCTGCAGAAACAGCGATAATTTTATTGAAAAAAATATAAGATACTGTGCATACGTAATACAGGCGACATCTCGGTAGGAATCGCAGAAATACGGTTGCTATATTCGATAGAACAATTAAAAAAACAATTAGGACACTGAAAATTAATGTATAAAACGAATTTGCGAATGTTATGAATTATGATAAATTATCAGGCGTTATTAATGTTTATCGAGGAAGTTATTTCTACATGTTAATGTTGTTGCATACTCCGCTTTATGAAACCGAGTGTGCGCATTTTCGAGATGTTAAAATGAGGTTATAAATATCTTTCGATTGATCAATAAAACTTGGCGAATGCATTAATGTCAGTCAGTTTTCTTCTATATCATGTGGAGTACATTGCTTTAAATTGTTTTAATCGCGTATTTATTATTAGATCGATAGCTCTTGTCACAAATATGTTAAACATTATATTGACATTAGCAAGAATGTCACATCGCGATTGACCAGTATCCATTGTTAAATAATATACGTAAAATATCTATTAAAAATTAACAATACATTTTTCTCTTAAGGATAAATTTTTTTTTATAATACTTGCTCATTGCTATTAATTATAAAAAAATAAATACGATATATAATCTACGACTGTATAAAATTGAAATAGCTCGTATAGATTAAACAGATTATAAATAATCGTTTGAAAAAAAACTTTATGTAAAAATTTCATTTTTTTAAATAGAGTTATTTAAAAAAATTTTAAAAGTTTAATTATTTATATATCACAACTATAGTGTCTCTTTTCTGAATAATCTGGAATCGAAGTCAGTTTTTAATTCAAACAGTTAGTATCGAAAATTGAATAAAATATCCAGTCCGGACTAATAGTATTAATAATAATGTTGATGTAATAATAAAAGAGAAATATAAAACAATTTACTCATAGACTGAGCTAAAGTTTATGTCCCTGCATTTCTCTTTTTATACATATTCTTTCTGCACTTTTAGTTAAATCTTAATTCTATAACAATTATCTCTAAACATATACTTTTATGCATTATTCATATTGTTAAAAAAAAAAAAAAGAAATATGTCGATAAATAAATTATATACATTGGCTAATTATGAGAAATGATTATACTGTTTATCATGATAGTATCGGTATGTTGTCTTGGTTTTATGAAAGGATGAAACATACAAAAATATGGCGTATTTACATGACAATATAATTATAAATGTACATAAGAAATTTCCATATATTAAAGCTTAGGGATAAAGGTACTCAAATACATGTTTATGCAAAGAACATGAAATTAATTTTAAGGTTTCATGTAGTTTCATGAGAAATACTCTCGTACAATTGTAAAGATTATATAGATAGCAAGAAAATCTGTAATTATTTACAGGTAAACACATTTATAAATCTGAAAATTATAATCAAGTATAATAAGTCAATGGAATTAATTCCTTACATTTTATATGCACTCTGGTATAATAATTTACAAAAAGAAAGACAAAAAATTGTCATTCCTATAAAACCATTCTTCCATGTGATTATGATTGTTGGTAGTATAACAGTTTGCAATTTGAGTCTCAAGCTTTCAGTCTCGGTTATCACTAAATTCTGGATTTAATAATCACTGAAGATTTTTTACAAACAGCCTTATTAGTGTTTAAAACATTAACTGCCTTTTAATCCCAAACAATATCGAATATCTCGTCTTATCCCGTCTCAATCACAAAATCCAAACTTTAGCTTTATACAGTCCTCAATTATTGACCGTTTGCGTTAATTGAGGCCGATAATAAACCAAGTTAAAAACTATTATGTTACATAAGTTATCACACAATTTTATTTTTATTTATTCTGTTGGTGGAGGTGAAAATTTTTGTAACCTACGTCTGCGCAGCATTTCTTGTTCGCTTGAAGATTCAGTCCTAGATAAGTCTACTGTATCATTACATGCTGACGTGTCTTCCTTCGATATACTTGGAGTAGGAGTGTTTTCCTTCGACGTACTCGGAGTAGGAGTGTTTTCTACTTTAACTTGAGAACTATCGCTATTAATTCCATTATTTGTGTTTGCTGTACCGCTTGGACCTGGCATCGTGGATGTATCTGAGGTACTATCGGTATTGCTTGTAGAATTATTATTCACAGGAATGCTGCAATTTTAAGTCATAGGTATTTTATGTAATAAATAATAGAATTACACACACACACACACACACACACACACACACACACACACACACACACACGCGCACACATACACACATATATATACATATACACACACACACAAAAAAAAAAACACCCACGCACGCTTATATATATATATATATATACATATAATTTTTATAGAATATAATATTATAGCTCACTTAGCGGTAGCAGCTGCTGTTTGATATTGATTCATCATTGCATTGGCTGCGTCTAATAAAAGTTGAATTCTTTGCAGCGTTTGTATCCTGGCTTCAACAGCTTGCCGCAGGTTACCTTCCATCGCTCTGAGCTCTTCTTCGCTCAATTCGATTAAATTCGGTGGCGGTACAGGAATAGGTGGTAATGGTACTATTGTAGGAAACAGTGGTGGAAAAAGTGGAATATTTCCAGTAGGTGGTATTGGATTTTGAGGCGGAGTACTTCCAGCATTATTTTGAGGTTGCTGCTGTTGCTGCGGTGGCTGCTGTTGTTGCGGTTGTTGTTGCTGCTGTTGCTGTTGTGGTGGCATACCTGGAGCTGGTAATCCAGCCCAAAATACCGGGAAATGAAAGGGTGGACCTGTATTAATAAAAAGAAATAGATTAAATATGGACATAACATATATAGTACATAAAACTCAAGTACAAGAAATAACACAAAGTCATACCGATAGGATTGACACCAGGTGCTTGTGGAGGTTGCGGAGGCACCTGTGGTCCAGGCTGAGGAGGATTTTGTTGTCTAGGTCTTGTGTTGTTCGGCGTAGGCCTCAAAATGTTCAACCGACACGTCGGACATGTTTGCTGACGTTGAAACCAAGAACGTAAGCAAGCAGTATGGAAGATATGATTACACGGCAATTTTTTACTAGCTGTGACCATTTCCTCTCTGCAAATATAATGTATCAGATTACATTACAAGAAATCACACAATTTTTTGTATTTACACATACAGTCTTAATAAATCGTTTGTTATTGTTCACAATTTTATTTATTGTAATACTTACCGACATATAATGCAAACATTATCAGCAGCAGCTAATTCTTCAGTTGTTGCATCTGGATAAAGAGTATTCATATTCCTAATAGCTCTTCGAGACATTACAATATCATGAAGTGCTTTCTTGAAGTCTCGCATTGTGTAATACATAGGACGTAATGCAAATAAAGGTAATGTAAATAACTTTATCATTAAGGTCACAAAGGCAAAATAGAGGAAAACCTACAAGGAAACATTAATTTGTTAGATAAAACATATACAGAACACATATACAGAATTATAAATTAATGTAAAAATAAATAAGATTTTTACAATAATTACCTTCAATATGCCAATAATCAATTCTGTATACAACAGGAACACTGGTTTATTGTCCCAAGGAGTTTCGCTTTGTAGATCAATAGTATGCAAGACATATTTTACAGTAATATTAAAAAGAACAGTTAGTAAAATTGCATATTCAAAGCCAAACACAAGTTGTACGGAGGGACCTTTAGTGGCTGTTGTATCGTAGGCATAATTGATCATCATTATATTGATGACAAACAAAAGATTTAGTAAAGTAGCGACTCTGAGATGGAACAACCATGTTATTACCGGACTTCTTTCCATCTAAAAGATAAAAGATAATTCATTGACTACAGAATGTAATTATTACATAGAATATAATTACATAGTTATAATTACAAAAATGTAAATAATGTCAACATATAATATAATAAAAATGAATGTATGCTTGATACATGCAGAGATCCTTGTATTTTAACTGTTGATGACACAAGACTCACGTAATCAACACGGTCCTCTGCAAGCCAGTGAAATGACTTTAAGAACAAGAGGAGAGTAAATAACGCTATAAACTTAGGACTGAAGTCATCCCTGAACACTGTAAACGCCAGACATGTCTCTGTCACGGCATACCAGACTTTTTCCACTAGATGCTGCAAGGTAATGTTATAAGAAAGACAACGACGTAAGAAAATGTAAAAGGACGAGACGCTTACCTCGAGCTCGGCAGCGCGTAAGGTACCGAAAAAGATCTTTCGCAGGAAGGCGTTAATCATGAATGCAAGAATAAATCCTTGCGTGTAGATCACCTGAGTACAAATACATATGTGATAGTAAGGCATACATTCGTTAACGTGGTTTATTGAGAATGTTGAAAAAATGCTTTAAGGAAAGCTCAACTCACGGTCATGCTCGGATTAGATTTGGTTATGTGAACGACGGTCGGATAGAATTGTTTTCTTTGATAATACGCATTGCCAATAACGACGCATGTTAGCGCGGTGCTTATCAGCATGATCCCAGCCTCCCTCATTTTCGTGCCGGGCACTTTCTCGTACAGCCCGAACACCTTCCGCGTTTCCTAAGCGAATAAATCGCTGACACTTGCGTATTGCACGGAGAATTTGATCGGATCGCACGTTTCCGACGATCCTTGTACCACCTCGACAACTGTATGTGAACAAACGTATGCGCGCACACAAACAACGCCACGCTGAGAGTTGATATTAATGTGGCGCTGATATCGTGACAATATCCGTAATCGCGGTAATCTTCGAATCATTTATTCGCGTATATAAATGTTTCAGAAGAGATACTCCGGCCTCTTTTTTTAATGCGTTTTCTTTTTAATGAGAACATTTAATGAGGCAAATATCGCATTATTAATTACAATCATCGCGTTGTCAGTTATGTAAGATGTGAAATGTCAACCATTGTATTGTGACAGCATGCAAAGGACAAGCGGTGCCACGTGATTGGTTACGCGAATTATCGTGTCGTGATCGTTGAACCACGTGGATCGCGATGATTTTTGCTTTCGCAGATAAAACACTGATAGGTGACAATATATCACAAATATTTAAAAGAAAGCGGGTGCGTTCTTTTAAACGTGGCTGTTCTTCTGTAAGAAAAATGCGAGCGAAAAAGAAAATTAACACAAACATAATGACATATAATTAGTCTCCTTGTAATAGATATATTCACAAGTCAAATATTAATTATGATTTGTATTGATTTGTATTACATGTTATTTAATGAGCAACAATATGAATATTGCATGTACACCTGAATTTGTCATCGAATGACAATGAATGAGGATTATATATTTAAATGAGAGCACAGATAGATGCAATGACTAGCCTTAAAGATATTTCAAATATTTCATGTTTTAGCCTTAAAAAAAGTAAATTTTGTACTAAACTATAGAGATGCAAGAATGCTTTTAAATCACTTTTTTTTTTAAGAA
Organism: Acromyrmex echinatior; assembly: GCF_000204515.1. The sequence continues at coordinate 1,983,186 of NW_011626988.1, forward strand.
AAAAATGTGATTTTAAACGCTTACGCATAGACTATCAGTTTTGCTTGCGATGTCCTATTTCTATTTGTAGTAACTTTCTTATATATATTCTGCTAATATAAGTATTAAATATATTAAAAACACCACAAAAGATATTGTTTATATATATAAAAACTGTATAAAAATTATAGCTTCTTAAAATAACGTATATATATGTATATGTAAAACTAAGTCAACATATAGTACTTATGATTAGACTTTCTGTTACGTATGCATACTGAGAGTTCGTGTTTTCAAGATACTTTTAGGACTTTGACGTTTTGGGGTTCCTAAGTGTGCCGTTGCTTTCAATGGTGTTCTACGTGTGTCAACTGGAGGTCTACGCACTAATTTGGAACTTTTCGGTGTTTTTACTGTTAAAGGTCGCTTAATATGCGGGGTTTTGCTAACATCTGATTTATAAGGAGACATATTTGGATTTTCTAACGTTGTACTGACAGGCATCTTCGTCAACGGCAATCCTTTTGCAGCGATGTTTTCTTTCTGAATTCTTGTGTCATGTACGACATTGATCCCTTTATCTTTGGTGAAAGTTTGATGTATAATTGGTTCCTTATTCGAACATTTTTGATCTTGCAGTTCAAATTTTCGCACATAATGTTCGTTCAATCCATTTTGAAACGATTTTAATGACGCATCTATTATTTGCGTTTTAATGTGTGGTGATGCATTTGGAGATGACACTGCATGACGATTTTTATTTTTCGAATCCTTATTGGATTTTTTTCGAGAGACTTGTGTCCTGTTGCATGTTTGTTTGAAACATTCAGTATTCATTTCTTTAGCTACATTGGAAGAATGTTTATTTACATTGTCGAGACAATGTTTTCTATTTGATACATTACTCGATTTAAATTCGGATCTCTTTGTTGTGCCCTCGTCAAATAATCTCGCTTTGGCCAGTACCATACCAGCATTTTGCGTTCGAAGTTTAGCGACGGATGCTCTGCCAGTTTGTGGAGCAGGTGTATTTCTTCGGGACACTGATTTAAAATATTTATCTGCATCTTTCCAAGATATTTTATTCGAGCCCTCGAAAATAGTCTTATCGCTTAGTAAACAATCATTGTGTAAGGCTATATTCTGATGACTATTCGCCTTTTTTAATTCATCGATCTTTTTATCGAAATAGGATGAGTTATCTACGAAATCTTTTCCATGAAAAGATGACGCTCTACGTACAGATGTGGTCGTATGATTATTATTCAAATGCAGATCTTTAAATCCAGAAAGATCCAAGTCACTATTATTTGTAATTTTATGTTCGCTTGAACGAGAAATCAATGTGTTAATTTGATTGTGTAAACAGGCTATTTCATCTCTCATATTATTAGAAATATTTTCATTACATTTTTCGGCAGAATGCTCCTTCAAGTATTTATTAGAATAAATCGATTGTTTTTCGATGGGACAAACATTTACTTGTCTTTCAAGTTGTACGTGATGTTGTAAGTTGAATTCTGGAGATATATGCCATGATGCAGTTCTTCTAATACGTTTGCTGTAAACAGTAAAACAATAAAAATGATAATTTTATATTAGTTTTACAACTATTTTTATACAACTATTACTACTTGAACATTTTATTCTACACATGATAGAAGATTCTATATTTTTAAAAGGATATTTATGCACTACTTAAAATAAAATTTTAAAATGCATAATAATTGTATATTATTTACACAAAAAACATCATAGTTTAAATGTAATTCAATTACCTTGCAACTTTTTCTTGTGAACGTCTTCTTAATGATCCAATTTTTCTTGCGCTAGGCGATCTTATTATTTTATGTTCTCCCGATCTTCTGATCTTTAGTTCTTTACTCAGTCTTTTTGCTAGATAGTCGCTTGTTAGAGTATTTTCGATACTAGCCTCTTCTAATGTTTTTTCATACGCTGTTTGTATGTTATTTAGCGAATGTGTAGTGATATCATCCTTCTCGTTATATATACATCCAAACTCTTGAGAAATACGTGATTCAATCGCAGAAACTCGATTCTTTATATCTTCATATTCACTCTTACGAATTCTGACATAATCTTCTTCATAGTGATCACTTGATGAAGATATTATGTCACTACTAGGAAAAAATGTAAGTTCTTCTGAATCAGTCTTTTCCTCAGGTGTCAGCAAGCATATATTATCACTTTCATCTGTAGCATCCAATTTTCTTGAACTTGTGCTTACATTTATATGCCATTGCTCACCATTTTTATGACTTTTATTTATAAGCAAGTCTTGCTCGCCACCATTGTCTGATAAATCCACAGTGGCATTAATGAATACATCATTACATTCTTGACGAAAATCATTATTTGACGGTTCATCATATTTCTTTGATCTCATATTTGATATTCTGTCGTTGTACTCACATTTTATTTTATGCGTATCAAAAGAGTTGCTTACTGAACTCCAACGTCTTTCATTACACGTTTTGTAATTGCCCATATATGAATCTGATAAGTTACCATCAACGTTCTTCTGAAAGTATTTTAAATAAAATTATTATATATATATAATTATTATATAATATATATAATTATTATATTATATAATTATTATAACAATTAAAATAAACTGAGCACAAT
>NW_011626988.1:1986040-2076310 GCF_000204515.1 Acromyrmex echinatior
TAAGCCATTGAACATTCCTGTATAAAACATTACATCCCCATGTTGTATATACATATATGTTATATATACATACATAAATATAAGAAAAACTATAAAATTTTAAATAAGATTTGAATCATATAATGTTATGTGCAATACAAAATTACATTTAATAAATCTAACAATGTTAGGGAGGTGGGGCGGGGTGTTCTAATTTAATTAATTTTTTCATATTATAAATCTTAATTTAATATTATAAATCTTACTAACATTTATACATATATATATTTTTTGTATTTACATATAAATCAGTAAATATATTTTTAGATATATTTAGATAAAACTGAGAGTATTTCGATATGACTTACGTGTAAGACTTCCACTACGATGCTTCTTCTTTTTATGCTTTCTATGTAATTCAAATGAATCCAATCCATTATCTGTGCTGCCGCTTGTTTCAGTAGAAATACTCTGAGCAATATGAGGTGGTAGGACACCAATATCTTCTGCATTTTCAATCAGAATCTGTAACAATATTAATTTACATAACAATTATCCATTTGCTTATATGATTTATCAATATATATTCTTTAAAATTTGTATTACCTTGACAATAGTTAAATGCATTTGCAATCTATTCTGTACAGCTGACATGGATGTCTCTTGCAATGGCATGATATTCGGTCCAATGACTTTCGCCAAGTTGTCAATATTCATCTTGTTCTGTTTCTCATACATAGAAACCTTTTTCAAGAATTCCATGAAGAATGCTAAGGTATTCAAGTGATACGGTGGTAGCAGTGTACATGCTAACAATAATGCCTGTATCCGATGGCTCTTCAGCAAAGCGCAATGCACAAACAAATCGTGATATGCATATGGAATCAGTGGCTCTGGTAAGTCTCGGAAGAAAGATTTTAGGCAATTGGCAATATCGATCGCATGATTTTTGTCACCTAAACCACCGCCGTTATTCAATCGGGATATCAATTCTCTCTGTCGCGCCTGAGAGCCAGCCTTTCTGAACAGACCCTCTTGAGCGACATGCTCTTCCAAGAACGTAGAGGCTTGAATGACAAACACAGGTATGTGGACTATGGCGCCTGATGATAGATTAACAATGTCCAAGGCTTGATAAAATAAAGGGGTCTTGAAAACCTTTTTGGAGATATCCTTGCACGCCTCGGGCCTTTCGCTTTTAAGCATGCTCTTCTTGAAGCGATACTTAACTCCGAGGCTTCTAAGATCGCTGGCGACAGCGTGATACACCTTCTCTTTGTGCAAAACATCGTAGATCAACATCTTCGATATTCCAGTGCGTTGTAAACCATACAAGTTCTGTGATGATTAATTCTTGAACGAAGAATTTATTATTAATTACACGCCGTTCAAGTGTCGTTTATTGTCGTACTTCTCGTCACCCGTTTTCATATTGAATTTGATTGAATTGACATCCCTCCAGTGTCGCCAACATCGCAATAGTAAACACTGAACGCTCCATTACATAAAGGCGTTATTGCAATGCATCGCGAAAGAGCGCGATTTCATCTGATTGGCACATTTCATTGGATCCTAAAAAACAGATTAATCAGATGAAAGAAATCACTGTGCGTTTATAAAATTGTTTAATATGATTAATTTAGGGCAACTTTTCTCAGGGAGAAATCTGAGAGAAGCCATGCCAGGCTTCTTCCTGTTACATCACTCGTACACTACTGCCAGCACATCCATTTTCAGTTTGGGAACTACATAATTACATACATTTTTTGACACTATCGATAAAATCATATCGTTGAACGTAAATGTGGTTCGTCTTTATACTAAAGAACACGACAAAAGCATGCCGATTATCCATAGGAGGGATAGTTTAATGAGTCCTTGAACGAAAAAATTTTAATTTCGCATCTCCTACATATGTAAATAAAAGTTGTTGAATTTTAAGGGTTAAAAAAAACTTTTTCCAACTTTTTCTTATTAAATATTTTATGTAAGTTTTTGGAATCTAAAGCGACGATTCGTATTATGTATTTATCGCGATTACAGTTCAAAAAGAAATGTGAAGAGCGGCACACGGTACAGCTATCTACCTATACGATCCTCGGGAATGGAATGCTGCGCAATAACTACGTATAAGCGTGACGCGCCGCTCGTGCTATCCCGTACCATCCCCTCCCGCGTGCCAACCGTCTAACTGTCGAAATAACAATGAATATTACGAATAAGTAAAATAATATATTTTAAATTCTTTATATTTTTAATGTTCTTCAATCAATAGTCTTTATTGCAGGGTTTTTGCTTTATTTCTTAGATTCTTTACTCATTCACGCAGCTCATGAATATCTTAGTTTAATTGTGTTATGATAAATGATCATATCAGTTTATAATAATCTAGAAAAAAATATTATATATACATATATGGACATTTTGTATATAATTATATATAATTATATATGTAATTATATATGAAACATTTTCCCCGGGAATTTTGTTATACAAAATCCGTGCAATGAACACAATATATTCTTGATAAAAGATTGACGCCTTGCTATTCTTTTATAATATATTTGAATTGTTAAATATTCTATCAACTAACTCACGTTTTATTCTAAGATAAAAGTTATTTAGTATTTATTATTTTAAATAACTATACTTCTAACTTATTACTTATTAAACATATTTAATGTTTTAAATAAGTTTCTAGAATTTATTTAATATTTTTTTATTTTAATAAACAAAATTGAAAATTCAAATAACTTAATTTAGTGAATTTTATCTTATAAAATTACAAAATTATGTTTTTTTATGCAAATTTTCATTTTGTTTTTATCAAACACAATTATTAGAGTATAACACTTTTTTATTTTAGAATAAGATATGAATAATAGAATCATTCACGTCTTATTCTAAAATAAAAGAGTTGTTTAGTATTCATTATTTTATAATAACAACACTTGTAACTTATTTCTTATTTAATATTTTAAATAAGAATTTCTGAAATTTATTTTATATTTTTTATTTTAAATAAGTCGTAACAGTTATTTTACTGAGCCATCAGCATTATACGTAAATTTAAAGAATTTTTGAAACAGAATAATATGCAGCAACAGTAGTGCCATAAATTAATTTTTTAGCTGAAAAATTAAATAATGATTAACATGATATTTAATAATTTTAACCAAAATTGTATTAAGCGCAAATTGTTTCGCAATATTAAGAAAATTTGCATATATCTTTATAAAGGATATATAGAATATTATCAATCTTTGTTTTTTAAGTATGAATTATTTAAAATATTTTAAAAGTATAATGAAAATTGAAACATAATGTACCATTAGCATATTAAAAATATCTCACATGCAAATAATTATTAATTACGTATATAAAAAGAACCGCGCAAATAATATAGGATTAAACTAGTGCCAGAGATGCCACAAAGCAAAGCGCAAAATGTACGATGATACCCTTTTGTCAAAATCATGTAAAATATGAATAAATGAATATTTTTCATTCACAATAATAGGATATCTAAACGGCGCGAGACGAACAGCGAGGAGTGGGGGATCGTGTCGCGCGGCGCGGTGGTGACTACGACCTACGTCATCACTTCGGCATTCGCCCGGCGACCTCGGAGAGAGACGGATGTGTTTTACGAATCGTTCCGGGTGTCGCATTAATTAATGGAAATTAGATATTTACCAACGTGAATTATGTAAGGTTACCTAAAACTAAGAAGTGTACTAAGGTTTTAATAGGTATTATTGCAACGGTTTTTTACTTTCTTTCTTAAATTCATTATGCACATACACAGCTCATGAATATTTCATGTGTTCTCTCATGTACGGTATAAAAATGAGATTCTTATTGTTAGATATTTCAAATTGTGGCTTTTTATCACTTTGAATCGTATAATTCTGTCATTTTTGTGTTCCGCATTCTTATGATACGGGAAAAGTAACAATTAAATTATATTTAAATTACCTGCTTATACGAATTGATAAGATACTATAACATTATAACTCAATAGATATAATGTTGGAACGCCAAAAGCACTTTACGTGAATAATTATGTAAGAAAAATGCTAGTAAAAATCTCTTTTTACTTCTTACCTTTTGTCAGCACATTGTAATTGCGAAATATTTAAAATTATAAAATAAACGTTAAATATGTTCTTCGGTATATCACAATGTAACTATGATATCACATTAAACCACTCGCGCCGCTAAAACTAGATACATATAATAAATTGTTTCATTAATCGAAGAACATTAAAAATGTAAGGAATATATTATTTTACTTCGTAATATGTATTAATATTTCGACAGTTAGACGGTTGGCTCGCGACCTTGGGATGGAGATGGCACGGGGTGGCACGAAGCGGCGCGTCATGTTTACGTTTACGCGTAGTTATCGCGCAGTTATTCTCTTACCGAGATTCGTATAAGCAGATAGTCGTGACGTATGAGGCTCTTTTTCACATTACTTTTTGAAATCTTAACGCGAAGAATGCCAAATATAATATGAAATACGTTGTACTTTATGAATAATTAATCATACTAGTAATCGTATTATGTGACTATTCATAAAATACATTTCGTCATTTTTATTATATCTAACATTTTCTACGATTATTATATGTTTCAAAAAGAAATGTGAAAAAGAGCGGCATGCGACATGGCTACTTGTCTGTATGAACGGTATCACACGAGTCATAAAAAAACAATGTTAATATGAACACTCTCACGCAATTCCTGCTTTCACAATTAATATAAAGTTTAATAACTTAATTAATTTTTTGTTTTTGTGCATCTTTGGTTATACGATCCATTTAAAAATTAAACGTAACTTTGAAATTATTTATAATAAAAGAAACATTTCTCTTTTTTATTAATTTCTAGCCCATTTCATTGACTCTCAATTATATCTTATAGACATCATTTATAAATAAAAGATTCAACCCTTTTATCTGTTATTTCACAATGAATTTATTTCACAATGATAACGAATTGCAAATGTGTGTTTGATGTTCGTTTCTATAAGTTAACCGATATATATTATATTTAATATATATTACATTTTTTAGATTATCTTTCCTCTCACGGGTACGTGGTGGGAGGGCTCAGTACCCAGAGGATATTTACACGAAAAGAACAGTTTTTCTTAAGTATCTAAAAATTTTCGGATCTATCTAAATGATTTATCTAGATAAATTTTTAGACATTGAGTAAAATCATTCTTTTTGTATAAAAATCCAAAGTTAATGTACCCTCGTTCGCCGATTTAATTAAAAGTGAACGAACCGCAGCCGGTTCGTCGCGCCGCGCGTTTGCTTCGGGAGTGCCGTTTAAGTTATAGTCCGCGCGCGATTATAGTGTATTATTCGGGAGTGTTTTACGCGAGTGTCCTGTGCGAGAGGATGTCAACCCAATTCTGAGAGGAGGAGGAGGTCTGGGAGAGACATCGGGCACCGGTGGAGCAACCTTGCGGTAAATATTATTTTTTACTTGTAAAATTAATTTTTTTTTGCTTGTTTTTAAATAATTTTATTTAATAATGATTTAAAAAAGATTAGTTTAAAATCATTGTTAAATAAAATGATTTAAATAATTGTATATTCCATAAAATAATTATATAAAATAATTCTGCGAAATAATTCTATAAAATAATTATATATTCTCTAAAATAATTTTTAAGTAATTCTTCTTTTATTGAATTTCTCCTTTTATATAATTCTCTAAAATAATTATACATATATTCTCTAAAAAAGATCTTAATAAAAATAAATTTGTATAAAATTTTAAAGTAATTTTTATACAAATTTATTTTTGCTAAGATCTTCTTTAAAGAATATATATATAATTATTTTAGAAAAAATATATAATTATTTTAGAGAGAGAGAATATATAATTGTTTTATATATATCTAATTAAATAGTGGATACAAAATTCGATGCTTACAAAAATTATATTTTCAAAATTGCATTTTTCAGCAAACTGCGTTCATATAGTAATTATTTTTTAAAGTAATGATTATTTTTTTACTCTGTTTTAATTTGGATTTTAATTTATTTGTTACAGAATCATCGTAGCGACATTGCTGATATAACTCCGCTGTTGCGCATCGGATTGGTAAGTGATAAATTAATGTTTTTTGGTAATGTGTTTTGGGGTAACGGATGTGTGGTAATTTTATTATAATAAATACTATATATCTATAGATGCATATGCATCATTTATTAAAAATATACAAATAACTATATGTATAGCATTCCATACATCCGTTGCCTTAAAATGAATAAATAATAACAGATTGGGACAAACTTAATCCTGGATATCTCTTTATTTTATGGAATTTATTATATGTACTGTATGAAATTTAATGTCACACCAACTCAGTAAAAAATTTTTTATACATGAATATGTATAAATATGTATAAATATACTTAAATATCCATAAACATATGTATAATCATATATGAAATATGTCCATATATGTTTATACATCCCTCTTTTTTTTGTAAAATTATTTTTTAGTATGCTAGAAATAATAATAATAATGTGAAAACATTAAATATAATTAAAAGAAGGTAATTTTTATATTATTTGCTTTAGGAAAAAATCAAATTTGAAGAAATGTAAAAAAAATTACTTATTTATAATTATATATAAAATTATACATAATTGTGATAATGTATGAGCAATTTTTTTTATATTTTTCCAAAACGAATGCGAAAATTAACCCTTTAATTATTTTTAATATTATCACATTACTATTATTATTTCTATTAAACTAAAAAATAATTTTACAAAAGAAAAAGAGATGTATGAACATGGACGTATTTCGTATATGATTATATGTTTATACATATTTATACATATTCATGCATGAAAAATTTTTTACCGAGGCACTTTGAATTATTTCTAATTATTCTTAAATTTAGCTCAAATTTTTTGTATTAATTATAAATTCATACGTGTTAATGTGAACGCTTTGTTATTAAGTAATTTAATTTCAAAAATATAATAAAAATAGGTTCTTTTGATGGTCATTTTTTATATTAAAATAATACATCTTGAAAATTAAAACGAAAAAAAAAATATTCGTATTTTTGAAATATATGAAATACACGAAATTAAAAAATATGGTTATATAAAAAATAAATGGAAGGTTATATAAAATAATAATTAGAGTATACGAAATTGTTTATGGATATCATTATGTAGAAAAGTGTTTATCACACACACAGTTCAATAAATATTGTTTTATTATTTTTCCTCTCTATCCTATCCTCAAATATTCATTCAGGATTAAGTTTTATACAAGTTGGTGCAGAAAAACAATATCTATATACGTATAATATGAAATGTTTTTTTAAGAAATTCCTTCTATTTGTGTGTTTCACACTTATTTGTATATATCTTACTAATGAAATGATAACAAAAATTTTAATATAAAACATAATATAATTTATTCTCGCTTTTTTATAAAAGACATTTTATGGTTATTAATTATTATTGTTTATTTCAATGCACTGACATTAGCCTGATCTTTTATAACTTATTCATATGTAATATAACTGGATTTTATACTAGTTAAAGTAATAAGATCCAAAAATATACATTTTACTAAGAAATAGAAGAATTTTATTTCATAATTATTTTAAAATCGCATTCAGAGTTTTGCATAATTTAAAATACTTAATATTAAAATAATAAATTATACAAAAATAATTCTATTAATTTGCAAAATATAAAGAGATATATTGATGCAAGGGAAAATTATTCCTTTTGGATCTTACATCATTCATTTGAATTTCTCATACTTTGAAATGAGATTCAGTAACAAATCCGTTCGATTCGTTAAAAATACGTACATGGGTCTTGAATTTTATTGGATGATAATCAATCATTTTCAGTTTATTTTTAAATTAAAGTTTTGTTCTTTTTTATGTAATAATGTGTTTATATTTAAAAAATGTAATCTAGTTTAATATCCGAAATTTTTGAAATAAAAACGTTATTGACTTAAAGATTTTTTAAATTTAGATTTATTTTTAGTCGAATATTTATATTTTTAATTTAGAATAAATGCGACATTTTTTTGTTGTATATTAATAGAATTACTATTATTGTTATCATTATTGATAATTATTCATATTACAATTTAATCAAATTCATTGATATGATGGCCCCTTCGCGACGCGTTCGTGTTTCGCGCATCGTACAAAAGCGTAAAAACTTATGTTTATTGCCGACAATGTTAGTCGGCAGCAATCGGCGGCAAAAAGGAGTATTTCTCTTTGTTGCTTAATATTAAGCAGACTACGGTTAAATTCAATTAAATAAAATTTGTTGAATTAACCAAATCTGCAAACTACATGTGTGTAGTTAGTTGAACGAATTTTTTTTCTCAGTGTATAAAGATAAATATTCGGGAGGGTAACTTGTTCGCAAATTGCGAATTCTTATATTTTTTTGAAATATTGTTTATTTAAAATACAAAAATAACCAATAAACAACAGGACTAATGAGAGTCAGCGCAGATAATCAAGCGCAAGTTTTTATAAATATTTTTAATCTACAAAACTTGCATTTGATTATCCGTGCTGACTCTCATTAGTCCTGTTATTAGTTAATTTTTTTTTGTATTTTAAAGATTGAAAGCTTATTTTAATAATTACTGTTTATTACTTTATTATTATTATGATCACGATTAGGTCATCCCATTGAATTTATCTGCATGCGATAGGAGATGGTTAGGCGTTAGTTGCATTCAGTAGAGAAAGCAACTGTTGTAAAATTTTTCACAATATGATTGGTTTATACATTTAAATCCATAAGGAACCAAAGTAAAAACTAATCATATTAAAGAATTTTTTACAATTGAAAAGCTACTTTCTCTGATGAATACAGCCTACATACATCAATACATATATCAATACATCATCGTATTACATATATTCGCGGTATTATTGCATACTTATGAAGTAGGTAATGTAGGTAGGAATATGGGTGAAGATAGGACTACCCTATAGGCATAAAATAAATAAAAATACGGGTAGGTAGAACAATAAGTATGGATAGGTAGGGATAAACACAACCATTTTAAATTAAGAAATTAAATTATTACAAATTAAATAACTTTCGCGATCAGGTAATTAAATTTTATTTAAAAAATAAAAAAATAAATATAATTAAACTAAAAAAATATCACTTAATAAATTTAACAGTACACATAATAAGTCATATAATAAATCACAGTCATATAATAAATCTAACAATAAACTATATATAATATGTAGATATAGGGATACATAGACATCATCTGTACATACTTGATAATTGGAAAGAAGGGATTAAAAATTAAATAAAATTTTAAATTAATTTTAAATTTCATTGCCTTTTCAGCTCCCTTGAAATTAAACTTTTTTGTAAAATCCTATACACGTACAAATTATATAACGCGTTAATATCTAATTAATTTTATGTGTAAATAAATGTATGATAATATTTGGTATGTGACATAGAATTTATGTAAACTAATGTCCAGATAAATGTTATCATATTTACTTTTGTAATTTGCACAATAATTACTAATAAATTATATATTTATCGGAATACAATATATATGTATATCAGTATTGAATATCTATTCAATACAAGCACTTATCTTGTAGTAAATCAAATTTTGTGTTACTTTATCGATGTAAATTACATGAAATCAACGGAATATATGATAACAAAAATTGTTTATTGATTTAACAAGTTTGAAAAATATTTAATCTTGAAACTTTTTTTAATTTGGATTTTATTTTGAATATCAGAAAGTCATTAATAATTTTGAGTGACTTCTAATTAAAAATTTGATGTTTAGAATAATCATCAATTTTTCTTCGTATTTATAATAATATACATATTTATTAAATAAGTTATAAAGATTGGAGCTTTGACTGAATCAATAGTTAAATATTAACTTCTTGCTTGCTTTTTGACATTTACACTTTTAATATTACAAAATTATAACTTACAAGTATATCTTAGTGATTAATTTATTATACATATACAAAGACTTCATCGCTATCCCTCGCGTCAAATGGATGCTAGTGAATGCGTGGTTTGTACCGATAGAAAGTTGTAATTATTTTTATTATGGAGAATTATTCCTCGTCACTTTCCGTAAAGTCCATTCGCAAAGTCTAGTTTAGGTGTTCCGTTGGAGATTCTTATACAAGATCGGAATTAATCCCAGATTTTCTCGTCAGTTCCTGGAAGAATAATTTTATCAATGATTTAATAACAATCGCTATATATTTTACGTTGTGAAATTGATTCAATGGTATATTTTATGGTACAATTTTTATCGCTTTCTTAATTTTATTAAATGTTCTCCCACTAATAATAATGTTAATAATAGACTGTCTCAATGACAATAAGTATGGATAGAATAATTATTTGTTTAAATCCAAATTATTAAATAAATAAATTTAAGTTTTATACAAATAATTTGTTTATTTTTTGATGATTGCTTCAACAAAAATGTTGTTACGAATGTGTATATTTAATTTTCTAATTGTTATTTAAAAAATTATTTTTAGATATTGGACATCCCGCCACTCAGAATATTATTAATTATTAATTTATATGTATAATTATTAATTTATGTGTATTATATATATGTATAAACTTTTCTATGATAAAATATATGCAAATATTATAAGATTATATTTAACAAATTTTTATTTTTAATTTTTACCAAAAAATGCTTTATATTTTTTTAATAATGTTGTCGTGAATACACGAATTTAATTAAAATTATGTGGGTACAAAAAAAATCGAGATAAGTCGAATGGATCTTTATATTAATAGAATATTAATAATTAAATTTTTGGAAAATACAAAAAATAAGGAATTGTTAAATTTTATATAATACATTTTTTACTATAAAAGTATAGTTCTTTAAAATCCCATTATTATCAGGTTCGATTTATCTCGAGAGTTGGTACCCGAGAAACTTTTGTATCCACATACAAAAAATTATAATAACGCATATATTTTATTATTATGAAATATATTCCTTCGTAACTATTGCATAAAGAAATCATTCTATCTGTTTATTTTTAATAAGAGATGATTTTTAGTGACGTGTGGCAGAACATATTTTGTCGTGAATTTTAATATTATATTAAAGATAAAATGATTAATTGTAATTGACATGCTACCAAAATTATTACTATCGTAAGTAGTCTGAAAGATTCGGGATGCACACTCTTTTGTAACAAGATCACTGATATTTAACGGATGATTAACTTTTCTTTGTAAATGGATCTTGTGAATTTTACGTAGAATTAGAATACATTAAGTTCGCTTTCCATTGAAGATTGTTTTTCTTTGTATCGGATATTAATTAGCATTCTAGGCAGAGGGACTTTGATATGATGAAATTATTGAGATAGTTATCTTGAATGCGATGAAATAGTGCTGTTATAAATATATTAATGACTTTATTGCGATTGTTATGTTTTATATTCGCAAATTAATAATTAATAGTAAATACAATCTAATTGTTGTAATATTTCTTCTTCTTTATCAATATTTCATTAAACGTTGGTTTAGAAAAATTTATGTTACCGTATTTTCGACTTTTTCGTATAATCTCGTATTACTAAAATTTGTTAATTATGCTGTTATTTTATCATTTTTATTATATTTTGAACAGCATTGATAATTGTATATTGTATTGTAAATAATTGTTATAATTATGATATATCAAAGTATAAAGGATATTGTATAAAGGATAACACAATAAAAAATAACATTAAAAATGTTTCATTAGCAATATACATATATAAAATAATTAGACATAAAAATAAGAAAATTAATTAAAGATATATTTACTTGCAAAAACGAGCTACTAAATTTATTAGTAACTCATTTTTTTTTTATGAGTATACTTACAAAGAAAAAAAGTTTGCCGATAAAATTGAGAATAGTGAAGGACCTTTGTAGTTTGTTTTTGCTAAATTATATCTTAAATTGACAATATATGTTTAGAAAAGATTGAATTTATTAAAATTTTCATAATTGCTAGTAATTATAGAAACTTTAATACATACTAGTAATTATATGTTTGATAAAAACGGGCTAAAAATTTGCATAAAGATACATAATTTTGTAATTTTATAAGGTACTATAAGATAAATATTATAAGACAATATTACCTAAATTAACTTGTTTGAATTTTCAGTTTCGTTTATTAAAATTCAACAACTTTTATTTACATATATAGGAGATGCAAAATTAAAACCGTTTAAAGACCCATTAAACTATCCCTACTATGAATAGTCGGCACGCTTTTGCTTGAGGATTTAGTACAGAAACGAACCACACTATCTACTTTCGATGATACTATTTTATCGATAGTGTCAGAAAGTGTACATAGTCACGTAGTTCTCAAATTGAAAATGGATGTACTGGCGATAGTGTACAGGCGATTTCGATGCTAACAGGAAAAAAACCGGCATGACTTTTCTCTTTGCTTTTACCAAGCTCCGGTTAATTTAGCCATTCTAGTAACTTTGCAGGATTCCAACTGAAACAGATGTCGGAGACATTCTTCGAAGATGTTCTTCGACATCAACTTCTGCTGGAATTAAGTTAAGCGGAGCTTGGTAAAAGCAGCCCTTATATGGTTAGATCTATAAGGAACTAAAAGCAAGAACCAATCGTATTGAAAAATTTTACAACATTTGCAAAGCTGCTTTCTCTGCTGAACGCAGCCAATAAAACTGTATCCACGGTGCTAGAACTCAGTTCGAGCTCTTGGATCTAGAAATGTGTAGTCAATCAACATGTAGTTTTTACGGAAAAACGGCAAGTTGATTGGCTACACATTTCTCGATTCGATAACTCGGATCGAGTGCTAGCACAGTGAACACAGGACTTTTGGCTGCATTTAGCAGAGAAAGCAGTTTTGCAACTATTGTGCAAATTCTTGAATATGATTGGTTTATACATTTAAATTTAATAAGAAACTAGGGTAAAAATTATAAAAATTATATTAAAGAATTTTATGTAGTTACAAAGCTGCTTTTTCTGCTAAAAGCAATACGCATTTTCCAATATAATGAGTAAATAATTACAATTAAGGATGAAATAAGAATAATTATTTACTGTGTCCTTGCTGGAAATTATCTAATTGTCGTACTATGCAAACTCCAATTAAATTAATTCAACGGCAGAACTACAAAAATATTTTCACTATATATATTTTTTTGTTTCTGATCTCATCTTCCTGTTCAAGCCTTCCATTTTATTTCTAATCTTTTTTCTATGACAAAAAAAAAGTTAATTACCAATAAAAGTTAATATTCATAAAATACTGCAATTATTACTAGATAAATTAATCAGCGATTAATTTATCAAATCATTGATTAATTTAACCGAAAACACTTTTTAAAATATAATTTTTAATTATACAATTCGTCATCATTAATCTGATCTTTTGAAACGCTGATTAAGTTAATCAGAATTTGATTGATACCAATATTCTATCAAAATATAAGTATATTGACTATAAATTTCATCGATGAATCATGTTATGTCTCTACATGTATAACGGCCTTTAATGCGCAAGTAGCGGATTCACTGTGAAATTCGTCGTCAGTGCCTGTCTGTCACTTGTCAGTGTCGTGAATGTTAATCAACGATGTTGCACGTGAGTGCACGTAATTTTTCGATTTGAGTTCGTTGATTTCAAAGAATGTGATCTTTCGCCGCCGAGCTTCTCATTCCGGTCTTCTCTCCGATATTAGTTGCGTATATTTTTAGATACGACCGACTAGTCTAGCAGACTAGCGGACTTGATTACGATTTTACGAGGCGAGGCACTCAGCGTCGCGAGACGAGTATCGTGATACATATGATGCGCGCGTGACGAGTTTATCTCTTTGTTCCTGTCGAAGTCATTTGAGATCGCCTGTTATCGTCGGATTGAAAGATCGAAAGTGTCGAGGTGTCAAGGGTCATTTTCCATGCCGACCCATTCCAAGTCCTTGACAATCGATTGGAAAGCATGCGTGTGCACGGATTCGTGAGCCTCGCTCGTCGAAGGACTCGGCGTGTGAACGGCTGTCCTCGACGATTGGAGGCGATCTGGATGCGCCGGCAAGGTTAGGAGGCTACCATGAAGAGTCCTACGACGTCCCAACGACTGAACGGGACCAATGCGCATCCCGTCCCGTCGCCGAGCCTACAAACATCAGGAAGCGCTAAGTCCCGTCATAACAATGCTGTCAATAGCTTCCAGATGGTGAAGGTCACTGGACGCGAGTCTGGCTGCTATATTGCCAGCAATATCGCGCCGAAAGTTGGTAAGCAGCAATTGGTATCTTTGAACGGGGACACGGTACGCTGTGACAGCGTCAACGTCGACGAGGCACTAGCATGCGACGTGGCGCCTATACCAGCGGCAAAGACCAAGGCCCTGTGTGTACACATCAGAGAGAATAAATGGTACGACGCCGGTAACGTCGTCTCTGTCGGAGTAGCAGGAACCAGCCTGAATCATGCTCTGGAAAGCATGTCCTTGGCTTACAATCCTTCCACGAAACAGTTGTATTCGGTGGAGGAGACCAGGATGCCCAGCAATGCACAAATCGACTGTATTTCTCAATACCTAGAATCTCCATGTAATGGTAAGGAACAAATGTCAAGTGTGAAACTTGACACGGACAAATATACAAAACTCGAAAATGTCAGTGCAAACAGTAGTCCAAGAAATAGTTTGCCACGCTCATGTAGCAGCACAGTGTCTTCCCTTAGCGAGATATCACCTTCTGGTAGCTTTCTAGGATCTGATGAACAACACGTTGTAGAAAAAAGTGATAAGATACCCAAACGTTGGGGACTGAACACGCTTTTTACAAAGAATGTGTTTTCGTGGAAGAATAGAGGTTCTCAACATTCAACACCTACTGGTAGCCCATCAAGAAATATTGACAAGGTAGGCGGTAGTACAGCTTTAATTCAACAGCCAAGACCAGCAAATTTACCAGCTAAAAATGCACTGGAAGAGGAACGTCATCGTAAGCAATACAATGCTATTTTAGAAGCAGCAAGGAAGAGAGAATTGCGCGAAGAGAAAGAGCGTAAGCAACAACGGGAATATCAGTTAAAAGAAGAGAAGAGATTAGCCGAGGATTCCAACACGTGGAATGTACATGTTTTATCTAAATTTGAAAGTGTTAAGAATACGAAAAAAGTAAAGGAACTGTGGTGGCGTGGGTTGCCACCGAGTGTTCGTGGTAGAGTATGGAAATTAGCAATTTCGAATAATTTGAATGTAACGCCGCATCTCTATAATCTTTGCTTAGACAGGGCAATGTCGAGCCCTAACAATGAGTCATTAGCCGCAATCAGATTAGACGTATCTCGTACCTTTCCTACCTTATGTGTCTTTCAAGAGGGTGGACCATTATTCGATAGCCTTCAGGGTATTTTGGCAGCATATGCCGTATATAGACCGGATGTAGGCTACGTGCAAGGTATGAGTTTTGTGGGTGCTGTTTTATCATTAAACATGGAACCACCTGACGCCTTTGCTTGCTTCGCGAATCTGCTAAATTATCCTTGTCACAGAGCCGCCTTTACATTGGACCAAAAAAGAATGAATACTTACTATAAAGTATACTCCAGTGCTCTTGCGCATAAGCTGCCAAAAGTCTTTTCTCATTTTACCGTAGCTGGATTAAGCCCGGACTTGTATTTATTAGATTGGTTATATACTATATATGCTAAAGCAATGCCTCTTGATGTTGCATGTAGAATCTGGGATATCTTTCTCAGAGATGGAGACGAGTTCCTCTTCAGAACTGCGCTGGGAGTGTTGCACTTATATCAAGAAGAATTATTAAAAATGGATTTTGTACACGGCGCACAATTTCTTACTAGATTACCGGAGAATCTACAAGCAGAATCCTTATTCAACAGTATTAGTCAAATGTCTACTACTGTTGGGACAACAACGTTCCAGCAAATGTTGGTTCAATATTCTTCGTAATTTAATGTATCAAAAGATATAGCAAAATTGAAATTTTCTTATTGTGATAACAAAATCTGAGTCTTTGTGCAAAAAATTTTATACATTATTTAATTAATATTATTTAAAATTAAAAATCTAATGACTTATCTGAAATTTTAGATATCATGATTCGTATTTATGTGAAAATATATATAATTACTAAGACCCGATTGCATCAACATTATTTTGATTTTAAGCAAGGCTTAAAACTCTCTTTGTCTCGTTTTAAAGCGAGAGAGAGAGAAAGAGAGAGAGAGAGAGAGAGAGAGAGAGGGAGAGAGAGAGAGAGAGAGAGAGAGAGAGAGAGAGAGAGTTTGAAATCTTGCTTAAAGTCAAAGTAACGTGCAACTGGGCCTAAATGTTTCAGAGATGCTATATATTAATATATATTGTCTCTGATCTTTTAGAAATAATATTATTCCAATATTTTACAATTGACACAGAAAATAATAATATAATGTAGAAATCAATTGCACAATAGATTAGAGAGATAATTTTCAGAAATTTGTGACAAAAATACATTGTTATGAATTTTTGGAAATTATATGCAGGGTGAATCAGAGTTATCGAATCAGCTTTTTACCCTATGAAAAAATTATCGACTTCACACGTTATAATTCAATTAGGTATGCAGTCGATAATTTTCTCATAGGATAAAAAGCTGGTTCAATGGCTCTGATTCACCTTGTATAAATGAATAAATTTGTTATGGAAATATTTTCCATGTAAATAATTGACTATACTATTCAGTTATAGATATGTTTTTTACAACGAATGAAATTGGAAAAGATGATCTGCAATATAAAACATTAGTGCTCTATATTAATAGATCTATACTCGTTTTACATTTTTTGTTTAATATTTTTTGAAACGATTGATTTTACATCTTGATAATATCTTGAAAATATTTTTTAAAAAGCAAAACAAAATATTATTAAACTATAATTTAATTTGAATATATATATTGTTTTTATTTTAGTTTTCATTAATTTGTATTATAAATATTTATGACAATTTCTCATAAAATTTGTGATATTTAAACATGCGAAATATCAATCTTGCTTCACATACCAATGTGTATATTACTATATGCAATATTGCATTTCAGCTTTGAGATGTACTGATTCTGTGTGTATCCTCTCAATTTTTACATTCTCTTCAAAATTGAAGGGAGATATACTCAAATACAACAATATTATTCAACAACACAGGTATTAATCTCATAAATATACATCACGAATATAAAATTAGCTGGAATTAAAATAAAGAGTCTTGCTGCATAATATTTACTTGCTATTTATAAATGCTGGACATGCTGATGATATCACGATAAATACTAAACAATTGAGATTACGTACAGGGAAATGTATTTCGTCCAAAATTTTAATTAATATTGATTTGTATAAAGAAGCGAAGTTAAATAGTGCAAACATATATATAATATGTGATTAAATTAAGAAATTTGTAAAAAGATCTTTTATAATTACATAAAAAATTTTATGTATTTGCTAAAAATATTTATAATTTTTTGTTAAATTTTTCTCAAATATTACAATTTCGTATAGTTGAAGTTTTTTCCAATACAAATCAATTCGTGCTGCTTGCATTATTTCGCTTGGCTATTTTTAGTCTGGCAATCATGGATTAAGTATGACATTATTGCAATGAAGCGTGTGATAAAATATTTATGATATACAATAAAAGTTTTTCTATTTAAAGGTTTTTAATTAATATTTAAGTGATATTTTTTTTCTATCATGTATGTCACGAGGTGGCAATTTATTTAGTTTCAAATAGCGAAATCTTATCACATGTCCCGTCTTTTGAGTGGCCTTCATAATGAAGATAAGATAAATTCGAGATTTTTAAGAAAATGTACGAACTATGCAATTATCGAATTTTATTGTCTAGGCCGTCTAAGGGAAGTAATCTCACAAATGTATTTTCATACAACGTAACTGCAATATGCTTATTGAATGTGCTTATTATATACCGCCCTGTTCAATACGAATGTGAGTAGAACGAAAAAAATTTTAGGTCTTACTATCTCAAATAGATGACATCATTAATTGACCGTCTTGAGGTTGCTAACTCATATTTCAAAATAACAGTCACGAGAACATTATATTAGCTTTACATACAGCATAGCTTGAGAGCTTGAAAATTATACAAAAAAATATAGGACATCATTATCTAGCAATATAAAATTATATTCGAATATATATCTCTTTTATATAATATGGGCAAATTTTAGAGCAGAATAATGATAGAATTATAGAAGCATCTGTGCCGAAATACTAGTCGCTGAAACAAATATGACATAATTGTCGCGACTCGTTAATTTCTCATTTATTTTTACGAGACGAGATCTACAGTATATTGTGACATTTTGGTTATACTTATGTGTTTATATCTGTGCGTTTTTACATAATATTATGCGATAATTTGTACGACCAGCGTGCAACCAATGAATGTGCTTCTCAATGATATATACATAATACATGTTTTATAGAAAGTATGTGATTCTCAATGTACGTATTTCTCAAGATACGTATACGAACATCTTGAGATAAGAGGCATAAGTGAACTCACAAGTGTAATATATATCCTAGTTTTTAATCGACAATACTCTCATTCCATCCATTATTCCAAACTACTATTTAGCGTTCATGAACAATACATAACGGATAAGTTTATAAATGTACATAAAGAGAACATAAATGGATAATACGTAATTAGAACACGATGAATTAAATTATTTCGAAACTTTTAATACAAAATTGTATATCTACGTACATGAACTAATAATTACGTTCATGTATTTATTTGCGACAGATTTTCTCTCTTTTTGTATTAATGATCAGTCTACGACAATTGATAATAATAGATATTAATAGATATTAATAGTTTGATGCTCATAGATTATTAAAATGGAGATTTTTTTTATTTAATTGACTATGCAATATGTTGACTTGAAATTATATTTTATACTGATCCTTTTTGTTATCAAAGTAACTATACATTAAATGGCCAAAACATTTTAAAAGTGCTATTTAAATACATATATTTATGTACACTTCTCTTATTTCTTATATTGTTTTAGCTTTAATATACATAGGAGAGAAATTTTATAAACAAATGTTACAAATTTTATTTAATGATTTTAATGTAGCAGGCATTAATTTTTATCTCTAATTAGTTCTTTCATTTTGTTAAATTAGTTTTGTTCTGCGCTACATAACGTCACAATCAATTAAATTTCAGTAATTATATACATCGCATCTGTGTATACCTTCTACCTTTGACATAACGTAATTACGTGAAATTGTCGACGATGATGTGCCAACCGTATCAAAGTTTTAAAAGAACTGTATGAAAGAAGACTTTACACGAAATGTCTTCGTGCTATAAGCACAACTCGATTATCAAGTTTTGTAATTATTAGCATCACGCTATGCGGTTGGCTGATATAGTTAATACAATATAGTTATCTAATTCATTTAGCGCTGGATGGTAATGTCATGTTGCGAAATATACAAATAAAATGCGACGTTTATGTCCAAAAATAACTATCTGTTGTACGATCAATGTGGAGTGCAAGGATGTTGAAATTTTGTTCATCTTATCGATTTAACGATTGCATTATAATTATGAATACGAGTTACTACACTAAAAACGTATGTATGTGTAATTGGATGTACACGTGACGTATGCTTGTATTATTGATTGAATTAGACTACTTGTAGGTATATCTACGTTCTACTTGAGAATTTATAAGGATAATTTATAATATGTTTTAAATAACTCTTGAATTGATTCTTCTGAAGTTTCTGATCACAGTAATTGTATTAAGAAATTAAATAATACGAAATTGTATTAGATAAATACAATTTACTGTCTTTAAATTCACAGAAAATGCTTTATTATAAATGATAGATTTACACTCAGTTATATTTATTTTTTTAAATATACTGGAACATACAATGTGTAGCAAATAATATATTTAATCTTATAGATATACCTACGTGTATTCTGAATTTTTAAGTTTCCTCTATTTAAGGTCGAAAAGTTACGATGCCTAAAAGACATGATAAAATCGTATAAATGCAAACGTTAAAAATCTATGCACAAATAATCATGCATCATGCACTATGTGACACTTCTGTGTTCCTTATCGTTAGTGCCTCGATAGAGGAACTCATTGTATATTTTATACGCGTTTTATCGTGTGTACATTTACCTTAAGTGCAATATTGTAATATATATTTTTTAAAGAATCGATCCCACGATATTTATTTTGTCAGATCTACCTAGATCAGTAAACATGTAAAGTATACATAGAGACGTTAGCAAATTAGAAGAAAAAAAAGAAAGAAAGGAAAAAGAAATCTTCATATTTTTTAATACGAAATTTGAAGGAACTGGTTTTCGCTAGAAAGGACGTGAGATCGTAAAGTAGCTAGTTTGCGTTATGAATTTCCAAAAATCCCATGGATATCCCGATAAAACGTGATGCACAGCCACGTCTCTGACGATGCTTTTTATTTAGAAGAGGCCTCACGGCACCTCGTGAGGACTGTTATGTACATAAGTACACGCTTGCTTCCTAATTTAATCGAAATGTAAGGATTAAACAATATCTACTGCAATAGTGTAATGACCATTTTTATATCATATAATGGACTGCGAACGAAATTGTAAGTTGTTGTTGTTTAAATGCGCGTATGAGAAACTTTGTAAATGACGCCGGCAACATATCTCTATGAATGACTTTTTTTCCTATATGAATAAAATCTACGCTCTGTGACATCGAACTTCTTTATTCATTCGCTAGAGATAAAATCTGAGACCAAAAAGCGTGTACTTTTGCTTCACGATATGTTACGTGTTGAAATTATGATTGTTATCATGTTATATTGCGTGCACGATACAATTATACAAAGTAAATTTTTAATAAATTTTAATTATAAATTAATTTTTTAACGCTATTTCGAAATTTTAATATTATTTCATGTATTTCACAGGATATTTCATATATACATTAAATGATTTATTATATAAGTCACTATTTTTCAATCATTTCGTGTGCATTAAGATATTTCGAATTTAAATGATTGCTAATTGGCGCCAATATCAAAGGTAGTCTTTGACAAACTTCATGTCATTCCTTCGGAACGCGTCGCGCCGCGGTGATTGTCGCACTCGAATCGCGCTCCGTATTTTTTGCGATGATTGTCGGTCCGAAGTGAATCTCGTACGTGAGATGTTATCACAAATGTATCTCGTAAACTCAGACGTTCTCTGTAAGTCGAATATCATGCATGTATATCTGTACAAGTCGCGATATCGGCGATTAGTTTTGCGTTGCTCGAAACGATCGTCTTCTTGCCTTCTTGTCGAACATCGAAAGTGCGCATCATTGCCAGGTATATGCTTGTTATTTTTCATTCTGTAATTATTATAACTCTCTACGATTACATCCTGCATAATTTGTTATCTTGATATTACCCATGTTGATTACTGAAATGCGAGCTTTACGTTGAATAATTATTAATAAGCCATTAATAATAAACTATCATATACCGTCAAAATGGCTTTCATTTACAAAATGGACGTTTTCTGATCGTATTAAATTTTTATCATGGGTCGAAGTTGTCTGATACTTAAAGTATTCAAATTCTTAAAAATTATCCTACACAGTTCTCCGAGGAATGTCCTTAAGATGTAAATGTCCTTTGAATATCCCTTTGAGAATTGTTTCGTGTGGATCGTGTGATTGTATTAATAAAAAAATCTAAAGATATTTGAATAATAAAAAAGAAGAATTATCATATTGATATATACATATATAATATTATATTATTTTTTATTTAGTTAATTTTTTAAATAATTATATTTGATTAATAATTATATTAGCGCTAATTATATTAATTGATATTATATTGTAGTAATTATATTGGTCAAAAAATTTAAAGAAATTATTTAAACGAATAAATCGTATAATTCGAATTGCGTAATTTTATTATATAATCTAAATTAAATAATATTAAATAATTTAAACATTACATTAATCTTTTCCGCTTGTATTGTAAAGAATAATAAAAAATTAAAAATTAAACAATTTATTAATATTTTTAAATTTTTAAGCTAATTACGACGATCGAGTATCGACGATGAGATGCGATGCGATGCGCTCTAAAAAGTGTCTCGCGCGGTAATAGAAGGCATTAACTGGCGTTTACTGCTCAGTGATTGGCAGTACTGTTTCAGGAGTCGCGTCTCCTATCGCAAGATGCGATATCTCTCTCTAATATCGTGTAGTCACAGTGTCGAAGCGCGCCGCGGCGATTGTAGGATTGCGTTCGAACCGCTTCATATTTTTCGCAATTATCTTCGACTAAAAACAATTTTGCACTCGAGAGATTATATCGTGAATATCTTTGTCGAACGTTGTCACCAATACTTCTTTTATCGCGTTCAAGTATCGCTCAGTATCGTATTATTGTGAGTTCAGTCTTTCAATTCTCCGTGCTCGAAATTGATCGAAATCTCTTGCGTGTCCGAAGTGTATCGAAAGATGACACGCACATGATTGTGGGCAGGTATGTATTTATGTGTAACATTCTAGTCATAAAGTATCAAAAAGAGCATCAAAAAGTGCGAACGAAATGTTCGCGAAAAACAAAGGTAGATTTGATAGATCGCATCGGGGAATCTTAGGCCCTGCGCACAATGGAGAAAAAGGAATAAATATTAAGATTTCAATCTATCAGAAAACATGTATTTCGATATAATCAGTTTCTAATAGATTGAAATCTTAATTCTTGTTCCAAATATTACTTCCATTGTGCGCAGCCCCTTCGCGCAGCCCCTTCGCGCTTGTTGCGCGGGACGGCATGATTTGAAAAATTCAGCTCCGTGCACTGACGCTCTCTCGGCGGCTGAATTAAGAAACAGCAAGCTGAGACTAGTATATGTAGGTAACGAGGGAATATACTTGTTGAAATACAGCATATCTACAAAATAATTGAATCAGAATAATTCTATAACACAATAATTGTTGTAAAATTAATAGTGAGTTGTAGAATTAGATGCTATTCACTTTGTTATTATTAATTTCATAAATTCGTTTTCAAACAAACTTTGTCTGCATTAGAAGCGTCGAAAAGTAATGTATTTCATGACAAAAAATGTATTTAAAAAATGAATAATTGTATTATATTATATATTGATTAAATAAAGAAAAATTTTTTAGGAAATTAATCTCGGTAATAAAAAAAAATTAATAATAAATTCTCAATTTCAAGATTTACATATATGCTAATTGTCGGAATAGTTCATATATATTTATGAAATAATTATGAAATAATTAAGCTAGACAATAATTGTATAATACAATTATTGTAAAATCAATAATGAATTATAGGATTATAGATATTGTTTATTTTATCTTTGAGATTAATTTCATAAATTTGTTTTCAAACTGCATTAGAAACGTCAGAAAGAAATGCATCGTTTTGTGAAAAAAGATGTATTAAAAAATGAATAATTATGTTACATATTAAATAAATGAAATTCTTCAGAAAATCAATTTCGGTTATTAAAATAATATTAATATAATAAATTGTCGACAATATTATACGGTAAGAGGGACAGGCGCGGCAATTCTTACGGATTGCGTTTATTTCTCGTACA
Source organism: Acromyrmex echinatior (assembly GCF_000204515.1). The sequence goes on from NW_011626988.1 coordinate 2,009,790, forward strand.
ACTAATCACATTTATTACACCACAATACACGACGGTACACTTAATAATTTAATCGAGTCTAAGTAATAATCGGTACAGTAGCAATCGATTAATGCGGAGGTATAAATAGCATATTCTTATTGCGTAACATCGCGTACAACTCTACGATATATGTACTTGCCGTTCGTAAATTCCGAATAAAAGTCGCACCCCTCTCGGCGACGATTCTCGGGAGGGAGAAACTCGTAATACACTTTTTAGCCGTGATAGAGTTATTTTGTTACATTGAATTACGTACAGGGGCGTGGATAAGTTGCCCGTTAAACATTATATACCATATCATATCTGCACGCCACAGTCAGGGATTAAAGTTATCGAACTAATCGGCTAATCCGTGTGAAATCGAGCCCGTGTTGTAACATTGATTTTTCTCTCTCTTCTTTATTATCGCAATTTAATTAATAGTTGGCGATCTACCGCATATACATGATATAAATTAATGAAATACTAAGTAAAGAGAAAATTACATTGTGTTTATTTTTTTGAACTTTCTATTTGTTGAGAAAAAAGCAGCTACAGATTATTTTTGGCGAACTTCTAAAATCGAAATTTTAATAAAATGAAATAATTTTTAAATTAAAAAACGTTAAATATACGTACATACATTCGTAATTATTTTATTTAAAAAAAATCATTTTGCATCATAAAATATATACCAGGACTTCATAAAAAATTGAAAACGCGAGATTTGATAATGTAAAAACGCCTGAAATATATTTTATCTTTCGATACGTTAATTAAACTTTCAAATTAAAGTTATTCATTTATTCTAACATTTAATTTGTGTATATAAACGTAGTCACATAGATTAATAATTTTGAATTATACATTAAAATTAATACCAAATTTATATTAAATTTTTTTAAATATTATAATTTATAAATATTTTAGTTACAATATTTGAAAGATTTTATATGTCATGTCAAGAGTGATGTTACAAATCATGTTGATGAATGTATTCAAAATAGATGCTTAACTTATCGAGAAACATTCAATAAGATTGAATATTCAATCCTCAAGAGATTGAATATTCAATCGAAGTGCCTTCGCACTTGAAAGTGCCTTCGAGTGCGCGATGGAATTTGAGTGGCGAGTTTATTGACTCTAAATTCTTCTCGCGAGTTTATTTTGCTTTTCTTTTAATTCCTTCAACGATAAGCTGAAAATTGATTCTCTTCCTTACGAATGCAATAATAAATGATTTTATTCATGCATAAATCTGCACGTCTAATCTATTGGTTCCGATCGCACGCGAAAAGTCCTCTTTAATCCCTGTCTGCACGTATTATTCGCGAATAAATGATATATAGTCTTTTAATATCTTAATCTAAAGCTATCTTAAGTTGGTACATTTTATACATGTAATTATAGCGTAGGTGGTGGAGACGACAGATCTCATTTCGAGTTAAATAGAAGTACTAGATCGATTAGTACTAGATATATAAACAGATGAAACTTATTAAAAAAAAATTACATATAAAATCTAATTTAATTTTTAAGAAATAAATTTCCACATTGCGAAAATTCAAATTCAAATCTAATAAATTATTAAAAAACTCGAGAATATATAAAATATAGTTACTAGTGAAAGTTGCAACACATATTTGTGCAAAGATACAAATTTGATATTTATTTTTTGAACACAATAATGAAAATGTGTCTTTTTTTTTATTTTTTGTGGAAAGGAACATATAAATCCCGCGATTCTAAAAGTTTTTGTTTAAAACAATTTTATTATATTAACTTTATTAATAAAAGATATTAATAAGTATATAAACAATTTATATATCTTTTAAATAAGGAGCAATTTTTATTATTTTTGTTTTGTTCCTTTTATGAATAAGTAATAAGATTTAACATAGTTCTCGAGTTTTTATCAAAAAATTATGTAATCATTTTATGAGTGAGAACAGGTTTGTGATTCAATTCAACTTAAAATAATCGCAAGTCTGTGTTGTAAGAACCTCGGTGCGAAATGCGAAGATTCAATCGCCACGATCTTTGATTTCAGAGTGTATCGTTTTATAACGTGAAGATCGATCGAGGATCGAGATCGATCGTCTCCATAGTACGTGATATTATTGGCTCGCGGTCGCAACGACGTGAACGTCCGCCGTTCATCTGTGACGTTATCGATCGCCCGTCAGAATCGTTTCCATCGACATCACGTTCAACCATCGTTAAAATCGTAAGTACATACATACATTGTCAACTACGGCACACACGAAAGAGCGTATGACTGTTTTCTCCTCGTTCAAGAACAAGAGCGATTACATTTGATCTATTTTCCGTGGGATTTTCTTCTGGTAAAGAAACGCTCGCATATGATTAGCGCGACTATAGTTTAAATGTGATTTAGTATTTAATATATGTTTATAAATCTGTTGAGGAAAAGCGTACATCTCCAAATAATTTTTTCATATTTTTATATGTGACGTGAAGCATTTTTTTCTTTCTTTGTAGTATTTTTCATTCGGATGTGCAAACCGCAACATTTACAATCAAAATAGAATAAAATTGCTTTGAATGTGGTATTTCAGATATTTTGCTAAATAAATTTTTTAAATTATAATTTTTAAATTAATTTGTGCGTTGCTTAAAAAGTTTTTTTTAATATACAAATGCATGAATAATTTTTAATTGTTAACAATTGAAAAGAAAAGATTTCTCGTGACATATGTTGTATTGACATAGAAATGTAGGTGTTAGAGTCTTATTAATCACACGAAGACTCGACACATTGTAATTAGTATGTAACTGAATATATGGATATTATCGTCACGCTAATCCGATACGAGTGTCGATGATTGGTTCCTCCTCGAACGCGACACGTGCACTTTGCATTTCCCCTTTATTTTAATTTTAACTTACATTGTTATTCATTCATCGTATTAGAAGGAAAATGATTTATATCGAGCGTACAATGAATACTGGAAGAGGAGGATTCATTCGGCGCAATTTAGGAATTTGACTCGAAACGCGATATGTAAAGGATGACTTGCTCGCGTATAACAAGAGTGCTTTCCAGCAAGAAACAATGTGAATTATTACAACCTTGTTGTTTGCTAATGTTAAACAAAGAGAAATGATCACTGTATTACACTGTGTCTCTTGCTGAAAAGCACAAAAAATGTTTACATTACTTACGCGATTTTGTAGCGATTCACATGCAATTTTTCATCATGTCGCATTTTTTGTTTTAAATATCGTAGCGCTGTAACTATTATAAGTATGACATCGTAGCAACAATCATATATATATAATAGTTTGCATTTTGGTTATCATGACTCAATACATTTTGTAGCGTAGCTAGAGGAACGATTTTATTATAACGACATTATTATAAAATTGAGTGGCATATAAATTACGCCCCTATTCCCTTCGGAGGATCAAATTAGTCTGAAAAATTTTTCTTATTGCACCACAAAGCACGTGGTTACAAATATATAAACGTTTCTACAGATTATCTTATTACCGTTAAATAATGCGCTTGTGCCGTTTCATCTTCGCGAATCCTCTTATCGTACGGTCGCGAGAAAGACTTAACTCTGGAAGAATAGTCTTCTTGCGTGCTGGTGTTGATACCAGGACTTCGGAAAGGATCAGGTGGGACGTAACAGGTGGGTTCCTTAATCGCAGCTGAGTCGATTATGTCGAATAACACGTGATAATTCTCAAACAATTTTCACTGATCTTTATTCGTGCACGATCTTTATCGATATTTCATGCCGTACTGCATCAAACCGTACTTACATCGACGAAGTATACATCTTTTATGCTATAAAGATCAGCGATTTTCACGATCGACGATTAATCGAACGACGACGCCGTCGTCGTCGCCGTCTCAAATCCACGACGCAAACGATCCGGGAGAGTGTCATCATTGATCGATAAACCCGCGACTCACGTCGCGACGTGTCAGTATGCTTAGCCTCTACTGTGTTTTCTCTCCTCTTTCTCCACTACATAATATACCAGCTAGAAAAAGATCTTAATAATTTATATAGAAAATGTACAAGAAAATCTACATTCAACGAACGCGTGATATTTCTATATGAGTATGGTACGACGCGCGATGATCGAGCAGGCGAAGAATAAATAAATTAAAACAGAAGTCGCGAGAGAGGGAGGGGAAGCCCGGGGACGAGTTTTGTGCCATTTGTGATCGAGCAATCCGCCGTGTCATAAAGAAAAAAAAAAATAAATAAATACGACGGGCAATGCAACAGTTGAACTCTTAATTTATTTCTACCTTATATAGAACTTTGAGATAAGAGTTGAAGAAGACATTTATCCACTTCGTTGAATGAATCATTTAACGAAGACATTTGCTGTTCGGTTTCTCGTCATGCCTGCTCAGTCGATTTGCGAAACGCATAGCTCTATACACGTCACTTTCAATTAAACACGACGTGCGTATCCGTCAGTCGGTGCGAATGCCACACGTTCCAATTTTAGATGAGCGCATCTTGCTCCCGCTGGAAGAAGCGTTTAAACCGAGCAAAACGGATGCTCGTTGACGACTTAAATTCATACGCCTCGGATTCCTAATAGCCGTCCTTAGAACTGAATACGTTAGGGTCGATTTATCTCACGAAGATAAACCGATGTCTTCGTTGTAGGTACAAGATATGCCTCGCGATGTGTTTCAACATGATTGCCCAATTCAAACAAATCAACATATCTAAACCCTTCAAATGTCGTTGATAAATCGAATTTGCAGAGTGGTATTCACGCTTTTGCATTGATATGTAAACACAAATCGTAGATAATGTTTGTGTGCGGAAGCTTGGTAAAGAGTCAAATAAAACAATAGAGGATTCAAACTGTTTGAAGATCTTTCGTCTTAGCAAACGTTTACTCAGCAATACTAAAACGCGGTCATTATCTTTGTCAAGAGAACGCTGTTGAGAAAGATTGATGAAAGTATATAGATCTAACTAGTGCTAACTTTTTACTGGTGAATTTTTTAAAGAATCTGTAATTGATCGTTTTTCGAAAAAATATTTAAAAAATTAATGTTTTATATATATATAATCTTTTTCAATGATTTTTTTGGTAAGGAATTTCGGTATTTCTTTTTGCTAAAGGAAAATTTTCAAAACGATCAAAGGGAAATGAAGCATGATATGATGATGTTTTACATCGAATAAACGATCAGAGTCACAGTAACTTTCTAGCAGGACGATAAAAACGATAACGCTTCTCAGATTCCGATGTGTGATATATCCATAATGATAATATATATAATATAATAATTAAATATATTTTATACCTGAACGTATCTTTGCTTATCTACTTGCTTCGCGTCCGTTTTCGTTTCTCTTTTTACCTCTCTCGTGATTTCATTGGATTCTCGCGCTGTTTCCCTCTCACGCCCACTTTCTCCGAGTGCACCGGCTCTCAAGACACAAGGCGGCCGCGAATAAATCAGATTTCAAATGGCTAGACGTGGTACATGTACGTACGCATTTTGCGCTTGTCTACTCGAGACTAGCCTTTTAGTACCGACGGCAATACGAGCCCTCTAGTGCTGGACGCGGTTGAATCATGCTTCCGTAGCAGGTGTGCCGCGGTTTTCTCAGGAATTAAGTCGAAGCGTACATATTATCACATGTACCTTCATTCACCTCGCTATTTCTACTCCGCGACGTTGAAAGATACCGCGATGCATAATTTGCGGTCATCGTACAATTTTATTACAGCAAGATTATTCTTTATATTATATTATGCAATACAAAACATTCAAACAGTGTTTTTGAAAACTGGATTAAATAATTAAATAAAATAATAATAAAATAAAGGTTAGTCATAAATTATAAAAACTATATGTCTCTGCGATTTGTTTTTGAAGAAGTAAAATTAAAATAGCAAAATTGATTGACGGATTTAGAAAAGGATCACATAAATTATAGACATTCTATGTTCCGAGAAATTACAATTTTTTCCCTATAATCTCACAATTGCGCTAAATTATTAATGTATAAAAAAATCAAAAGCATGAATTGAACTTTTCTTCAAACGGAAGTTTTCTTGTATGCTCCCTTTTTCAATCTTCACTTCAATTTTTGCTCATAAACAAAATAAAAAGGGATGAACGAGATTAAAGACATCGTACATCAGTATGCGATTTTCGAAATTGATTTCGCTTTGCCGAATCTATTAAGCTTTAATGATAGTACCTTCTATAATATAGATGCATTAACGCTCAGTTCGTACATATCATGCTCGCATCACATCGTGCACAATCTGTACACGTCCATGTTTTGTATATAGCAAATTGATGTTGATGAAAATGAATTACCATCGAACCGTCGGAGAAGCGTTTTGAAAGAGCTCGATTATTTTATATGTTATAGAGATATTAATATCACGTTCTCTCGCAATTCACGTTGAATATTGTTGCACGCAACTTAATTAAAACCATCAATTTCTATTGATCACGACAGTGACTGCGCTACGAGCATTATGATGCGGAAGCGAATATCTTTTATTTGAATCTGGTTCGGTTGTAGTATTAACGGTACAGAAATGACGACATATTCGGGCGATTATTCGCCATTGAATAACGGGGGTACCGCCAGAAACCACCATACCGGCGACGATTTGCGGTATTCCAGAGTAATTGAATCTGTCGCGTAAATTCGACCCGACATTTATCTCGCGACATTTCTCACGGACACGCGATTTATCGGGTGCGAACGGGTACGATGGCGAGCCTTCAAAGATTCATGCCGTTCAATAAATCGCTTGTCACGGAGAAATGTCGCGCAACAAATGTCAAGAGTGAATCGACATCGGGGAATGCGCTTGCTCTACAGAGACGTTAGGTACTCGACCGAACAGCAAATTGTCATATTAGAATGGAAAATCTAGACTAATTTGCATTTGATTCAAAGGATATGTGCTTGGCGAAAGTCAGAGCAAAACTGAAGAATTTTTTTAATTTAAATAAAAATTAGAAAGAAATTTCATAAATATATATACGTATAATTGATTGATAATACAGATATGAATCTGAAATTTTAATGGTTATTCATCAGTGTGTATTTTGAACGATCGATCATTCCTGTGGATCGTTTCAGGATTGTATCTCGCAACGAGATAGTTGCTTTTGCACGCAACTTTTCTATAAATATGCATTGCTCGCGTTACTTCGCGGGGCGGACGTACTCGTCATGGAAAAATCGCTGCTCCCCCTTTCGTCTTCCTTCCTCGTATCTTACTTTCGACATAAGATCGTCGATGAATACCGCGCGCAAAACAAAATCGGCACCCCGATACTGGTATTCGCGGTCGGGAAATCAAGATATGCAGGTTCCTATACGAACACGGTTAGGAGGGGATTGACTTCTCTCTTTTCCTCTCTGTTTCTCTCTCTCTTTCATCTCTCTCTCTCTCTCTCTCTCTCTCTCTCTCTCTCTCTCTCTTTCTGTTACTCTCTTTCTTTATCTCTTTCTCTCTCATTCTTACATACACACGAAACGCACGCATACATGTGCACACACTTCTTCCTTTCTCTCTCTCTCTCTCTCTTTCTCTCACGTTCTTTCACTCACACTCTTATTCTTTTTCTCTCTTCATCTTGCTTTCTATCTCTTCCTCTCCGCGACGTACGAGCATCTCAATGGCACGATCTCGCCCTTCGTTGGAAACGACGCATTCGACGGTGCCATTCGTCGCGCCATTCGATGACGATCGACCTCTGTGTCACTGTAAGTCCACCTTGACCACCGCCGTCACTCTCTTGGCCAAGGATCAAGTACGATCTGTGAATATAACAAAATTGCATGAGTTTAGTCTCAGTCGTTGTCCAGTCGTCAGCTGTTGCCGGCTATCACAATTTCTAACAGGCAGTCCATGGACGTTACAATTTATTTACATATTATCAGAGATATCCCATTAAAAATGATCATTTGATTGATCATTTGATTGATCTCTAAATGAAGACAAGTAGAAAATTAAATGGTTATGAGATATAAAGAACATAAAAAATTAGGAGCTTTATGTAATTATTAATGTCTTTTAAATGTGCATTGTCCAAACAATTAATTAACGACGAAATTAATTAATAATAATATTATAGTAATAAAATAATAATACTTGTGATTCACAAGAAACAAATTTAGATTTACAAGAATTTAGAATTTTATAAAAATAATAAAAATCTATTCTATTTTATTTTTATTTTGAAAGGAATTTTATGTGTGTATCTGGAAAAATATATCTCTAAAAATTCGTTTAAAAAATCTGCAATATTATTTAAATTTGTCCACATATAAATGTAGTAGACACTTTTTTACTTTTTTAAAAATGGGCAATTTAAAATTATTCAATTTTTATGATATAAGTATTCATATAAAAATGAAAGAATTTCGATTCAACATTGAATTCTTTGAGAATGCTTACTTATTAGGTTTGATTTTTGGGCATCTGCAAGCCAGATCAGCTGAATGAACGTAAAGGGACACGTCGCCACGTCGAATCCTCGAGTTAGGATTTTTCTTGTAGATGAAATCGACGTTTAGAGTGAATCGGATCCAGGATGTGCCTGATACGCTTGTGCCGGTCTGCGAGCTGTCGCTTTTCTTGTGTCTGTCCGTTATTCTGCCCAGAATAGCTGCGTTGAAAAAGAACATATTGAGCATTACATTTCAAGCATACACATAGTAATGTTACCAAGTTATATTATATAATTGAGATAGAATATCTGGAGCAAGATATATATATATATATATATAAAATCGAAAATTCCATTTTGAGAAGAACATATTGAAGCCTTTATTGTATTTTATAGAATATAGAATTTCATGGAGACAATGATGACTTCGTTCGACAATAGCTGAAGTTACTTTTTTTTTCTCCGAGTATTCTACAAGATGAAATAAAAGATTTTTAGTACATCATTTTTAGAATAAAATTTATCTTTTTATTATAAAGTTTTATAAAATAAAACTTTATATAAGTAAATGTAACTTCATAATTCTAAATAATTTCGTAAAACTTAAAAAAAATGTAATTAGAGAATTGATGTTTTACGTTGTAATTAAAATGTATTGAACGTAATAGTGTTTAACATGAATCCATGTGTTCCTTTCGTTCAAAGGATGTCTAGGTCCTTTCAACCTCTGTCGAGACTATAGAATTGAATGGGAGGCGGCTGGGCACAACTCTTTTCTTTTCTCCTGTTACGACTTACCATCGATCCTGTCGTCCTCAGGACAGGGATACTATTAGCCTTTCGCCAAGGACTAGGGTCATGCCCCTGCGAAACGATTTAGCGTTGAGTTGCATTCGATCGAACCATTCATTACTCGACGTCGGTGTTACGAGTTTATACGCCGTCGTGCTTGACCCCGGAGTTTGCTATTCGAATCACGGGGCCGCGTTATTCTTGACATCGTAGTCTGGAGATTTTACATCTCTCGTGGGGGAGAATAACAGAATATATTTTTGAAATGGAAATGTGTATTTTCTTTGCTTCGTAGCAATTTTTTTTTCACGAATTCTAAAACTGACTTTGTTGAGTTATTACATCCTTAATACCCTAAATTGATCTCTTGTTGAGAAAACGCAATTAATAGACGAAAAAAATGTGAAATGCAAAATTATTGAATATTTACATGAAAAATTATATATTTGTACAATTTTGTTTTTATTCTATAACCAATTTCTGTTGTTATTCTAAAAATGTTTATTTCTATTAAGAAAAAAAATTTCCAATGGATAAAACTCAAACTAAAAAAAAACATTTTATACATGATATTTGTAGATAAAAATCATTTTTTACTTTATTGATGTTTTATGAAATATTTCTTTCCTCCTCTAATCTTTCATTTTTATCAAGTCAAATTTTTCTTATATGCAATTTTATCTTTGATGATTTGTTATAATGTTTAAAATCATTGTAAAATCATTGTAGAAGCTTCCTATGACATCTCTTATTCCTTGCTCTGAGCGAAAAACACGTGAAGGCACGTGCACGAGGCGTCGCTTTCCGATCGGTTTCGCTTTTGCGACACGACTATAGGATGCACGATCGTTTGGCCTATTCTAAGTTGGAGACAGCTAAGTGCAGACCTGTTGAAGATTTATCTGCGCTGAATCAAACGAGCGGACAGGAAAGGAAGCAAGGAGCGTCGAAGCTGCTCTGTTCGGCTAAACCCGCGACTATGCTCAAAGGCATACCATTCTATTATTGAAAGCCCCGACACCGTTAAAACGCGAGTCTTTCATTTTTGAACGAGTTGTTATATAGATACATCACTGCGAGAAGAGAGCGCAATTGCGACCGTATGCAAACAACGCTATCCTTTCTTTCTCGTTCTCCTTAATGACGGTTTTAGCCAATTCCGAGCCCCAAGTATTATAAACCGATGTGAAATTTTAAATTTTTTATAAAGAAATAACGAAATTTGGATATTAATTTTTCATATTTGTTACAAAGAAGCAGATGCAGAATATAAATTAGTGTAATTATAGAAAAAAATTGGAAATTAGAAAATAGAAAAGATTCTTTTTAAAAATGATTTTTAAAATCTTTTTCTATTTTATAAATATCAATTTTGATTTCGTTTAATATAATTTTTCTTAAACGTCTTTTGTTAATCTTTTTATGCAAATGCAGGGCTTTCTAAAGCGAAATCCGTTACTGCCTCTTCTCTTACTGTCTCCCTATTTTTCTCTCTTCGGGTCCCTCTCCCTATGCGTACATTTATGTTCGACTTTTTCGAGGACTTTCGAAAGAGAGAACGGCACTCTGGCATAAATCGTTGTTTTACATGCGTCCTCCACACATTATTGGGGCGGGCACACATCTATTCCCGATAAAAGCCGAAACAATTCCGGTAGCTTTGTGTCGCGCAATGTTTTTCCATATCGGCCAGCCAGGATTGTCTACATCACTACGTTTATTGTCGTTTTCGAGCGCTGTCATTTAACTTGTCAGTGTGATATTGGATTAGAAGTTTTGTATTACTTGTTTATTGCAAAAATACTGGGTCATATTGAATATAATACTAATTCTTAATTTTTATACACTTTGAAACTTTTGATTGTTTGATCCTTTAATGAAAATTGAATATTTCTCTCTATATCTTTTATAGTGCTTAAAAACATTTATCAAAATATTTATTCTTAATGATCAAGAAATTACAAGAAAATATAGATTTTATCTTAAGAAATTCGTCATAACATAAAGATGTTGCGTGATAGTTTCAAGTATGAGTGTAGATATATTTTAAAATGATATATCCCTTTACTTTAGAATAGGTCGTTTTATTTTTAGAAATGTGATAGTTGATATAAGAACGACTTAATTATAGAATCTTGTGATGGCGGGAGAGAGAGGCGGGACGTTTGTCGCGTTGTTTGGGTTTCTACAGTTTGGGTTCCATTATATCGGAGGAGTGAGTGCAATTATCTACACAGTTCTTTGTCTACAGCGTTGTTTGGTTGTCGGGAACACTTACCGTAGTCTCTTTTGCAGTACTTGTTGAGATTTAGCCTCTTCGTGCTGGCGCGACACTTTCCGCACTGATCTGCAATGAAACCAAGTAAAAAACAAATTTCAGTGGCTTTCAGTGGCTTAATCAATTTATGGCTGCGCGGATTAATTTTCATGGGCGTAGCGTTGGCGAACGAGGAAACGCATTGTTAGTAAAGCATTCTTTAAATTATACGCAGAATAGAATTCGGTCGGATCGAGCAATTGTCTTAATTGATCCTTGTGCAGAGGTTATCAAAATGGCGAATCACTATTATTAATCGTGGTATGCCTGACATGATTAATCACATTAAGGTCTCACATAACAAAACCATATTAAGCTCTCTCACATAGTTGTGCTATTTATTCATTGATTAACACTGTTATTATTATGGGTTTTAATATATGAATCAAATTACATTGAAACGATATGTCTGCATTATGAAAGCCTTATCTCTTTATTAAAATTATCAAAAATAACTATTGTTTCGCATCTTTTTTGAAATAATTAATCTTGCACTCCTCGGGAATGTAAATAGAGCAAGACTATAGAATATTTTGAAAAGATTGGTTAATTGAATTTCCTATCGCAGTTTGCAATGATTTAAATTAAAAATACAGTATTTAAGCAAAATAGTCTGCAAACTTAATCTATTAATAATATAACAAATTGAGTTTGCAGACTATTTTGCTTTTGAAGGTATTGTGATTTTATACTTTAATGAAATTATATCTTTGACTTATTTTTAAGTAAATTTTATTTAAAAAATTGTAAATTAAATAATGATTAATGCTAATTAAAGTTGTAAGTATTTAAAGTTGAAAATTGCAAGTTCAAACAAGAAATTTTTCTTCGGTATTTTCAACAAATTACTTTCATATAAAAAAATTCACAAAAAATATTTCGCTATCTTTGGTAACGTTGGTTATGTAATAGTCTATACACATAGGCACGTAGATCTGGTGTTAGTGGAGACGACAAACGAATATCATGACGTCACAGACGGGGAGCCTTCGACCTCGTGTCGCGAACACATTGTAGACACTTGGATTACTTCAGCTCGTCTCGTCTCGTCTCGTCTCGCACTTGACACGACCTATTATCATCCACCAGCGAATCCATCCATCTATTATGGTATCTAGCCGCGACTATCCATCCATTATATCCCATACGGTCAACGCGTCTCGCAGCCGTTCAATTAATCCCCCGGACAATATGTTATAGTCTCAACTGGAGGCCAAGAGAGATGAAAGTCGGTAATGTGATTAGGACGAGAAACTTTAGAACAGTTTGTTACAGAAGTTGAAGGAAGTAAGGTTTAGATTATCTTTTAGAAACAATGGAATGACTTGAAAGAAATTCAAAAAGCATCATAGATGACATCAAGAAATAACGAAAAATAAGAATTTTTATATATTTCATGAATTTTAAATATATGCAGTATACGATGAACATATTATATTTTTATCATATTGTTTTAATCATTGTCCACGCATAATATGACATATTAATACACATTAAATCTTCTACAGATATTATTTAAACGAATTAAATGTTACAATATAGTTATATTCACTTTGGGACTTTAAAATTTGAATGAAACGAGATATGGAATAAAGTTAATTTCAATAGTCTCTTAAGAGAAGACAAGGTAAAGTTAGGTAAATTTTCCAAACCCAGACGTATTTGAACATTCATCAGAAAAGGAGAACGTGCTCAGAACGTACTATAATTTTAAATTTGATTTGTTTGACTATCGATTTTACTTCATGTTCTCTTTAAATTACGGCAGGGGTCCGATCAGTTCTGAGTACAGGTAGGCAGATGCAAATCGACGTCAAATGCCATCCGCATGGGGCTAACTGGTGAATTAGCGTGAGCTGCCCACCTGGTGCTGATTCGCGATACCACGCTGATGTTCATTTGTTCGTACGTCGGGACGTTCGCCGGATCACACACGTGTCGGGGATTGAAAGTGCGTGATTGATCGGCCGGTCGGGCGATCGAGAATTGCCCGCGAGATCATCCGACTGTTGCGTTGATTTATCGGCAACGACGTGCTTGGATTTCATAACACGACGGAGATGATAGTCGACGAAGAGGTTTTCTTGTATTGGAACTGAATCTGTTGCGCATGTCCTACATGAGTCACAAACATGAGTGACATTCTTGACTTACGAATTAATAATACAAGTATTGAATTGAAAATAAAATCATATTCGTTATTATTACGGAGTCGTTTGGATGGCTTTTAACAGCCATCTTTAAATCAAATTGATAACTACTGGAAAGATTATTGTACATAGAAAATATCATTCAACTGATTAAAACAAGTGATTATTCAGATTTTTCTTTTAAATAACAGTTATGCTTAACAAAAAATATTTTCTTGTTAAAAATCTCAAAATTTACTTATTACAAATTTTAGAAAAACTTATATACTCAAAACAAAGAATTCTTTCTTGAAGTATAGATATAAAATTTTACAGAAAAAGCGATTTTATGTAATAAATTGTTTTAATTTAATAATTTTGATTGAAGTATTAAATTTGGATTCAGAATTTATTTTAAATTAATTTAATGCTTGTAAAATGAACTTATGATAGATTTGCGGGTTGATAAATTTGATAGACAACAAGTAGTCTGTTGTTTAGTACAAGTTATTAAATTATGATTTTGTATCTAGGTAAACTTTTCTGTAACAGTTTACCCAGTGTTTGCATCGGCATACATTAAGTGCAACCGGATGGAATTCGCTATTATATTTGTTTACACATTGCGAAACATCAGTTCGTTGAATAAACGACATCGAGCAGGAAATTGACGGAAGAAAAATATCGGTCAGATGAAATATTTAAAGTCACGAATAGAGCAGCAAAAAAATATTTGTTTTCCGATACGCGAGAGTAACTGATTCTTTCACATGCATGGTATTTTACGACTTCAAACATCGCGCATCCGGTTCGCGAAAATGGACGGTGTACGGCAAAAAAATAAAAGTAAAAATGTGCTATAGGAGAAGAACACTTTTCAAACGGGATAACATACGCGCGAGGCCGACATTGTCACGCGGTATCTCACATTCCGCTCGCGTTTGGACGCGTTTTTACGACATCAGTGAATGACCGCTGCATCTTTTCTTATTTTTACAATAAAGCGTTTAAAGTTTAAATCAATAATCTCTTCGTTTTAATGTTCTTTATTCACATTACGAATATAAAATAATTCTCTCCTGACGCAAAGCTGATATATTTGAAACATTAAATCTTGTATTACATGTACTTGCGTAAAGGAGTAATATTTTATCTCGAGAGATATTCAGTTATTTAATAAGATTCTCAGCTGGTTATTCACTGAACGGGATAACTCGCATACATCAATACTCTTTCTCGTTCGCGTGTCGTTTATCGAAGTATATCGCGAAGTGGCTGCGAGAAGCATGCCTGATAAACGTGAGAGCACGAGAGAGACACTTTGCTTTCACGAGCGAGTTGAGAGAGATGAGAGCTTTGAGATCTTTAAATGACCTGGGAGTGTCGAACTTTTTACTGGACTATTATCGTAGACTCTTGTAATGTACGTCGAATAGCTAAGCTGGTGAGATACGAGTAAGGAAACATCATTACATGCAATACAAGAAGCGGAGTCTTTATGAACCATGAAATATCCGCATGCTTTCTGTATGTAAGATTTTCCTCGATAATTTTTTTTTGTATCGCTAACCTGATTTAATAAGCTTCGATCTCTCTTAATGAAACAAAGATCGAATTGAGGATAGAATTGAGTGAATTTTATAAACGAAATGCACTTCATGTTTGAGAAGCAAAAGAGATCATATGTTCGTATAATTTTACTTTATTCTAAAGTATTTTATGTGGATAATGAAACTCTGCGTTATTTTACATTTAATTAAATTTACGGGATGTAATAAAATTTATCCTCGTGTATTTTCATGTATTCTCCTTATGAAATAAGATCTAGCATCTGAATCTTTTTGCTCCTCAAGTATAGATTTACGCTAATCGTGCGTGTCGCACACTACTTCAATCGCGTGCGAGAGCAGTCAGTACGATCGATCCCGTAATCATGGTTAAATGCCTTCGAAGAAATTAATCCTTTTTCTCATGGTCGATGCTCGTTTTAATGCTCAGTGTGGTTAGGAGAGGTTTATCGGTTACGCACTGTCGAAGCCAACAAGATGTGCGCATGCTCTTCTTATTTATCTCGTTCTTACCGCGATAATTTTACCTCTGTCGATTCTGCCTCCCGGCTACTCGGCAACTTAATTCTAATTATTAACAGCGATCTTCTCTCCTGTGAAAACTTAAACACATCGGTAGTATTCGAGCATATAATAAAGTAAAAAGAAAAAGAAATGAAAAAAGATGATTTAGCGAGTACGATCACACAAGTGAAAAGGTGAAAACAAACGTTCGCAAATTCAATTTGCTCTTGGCTGTCTATTTGAATTGAGATAATTAGATCTTTTTGAGATATTTAATATCGGGAAATGAAAATGTAATTTCGATTTATTTGTTATTACATGTTAATATCGCATAGTGGCGAAAGGAATATGTAAAATTGCTGTGATATGTATAAAGACACGTATATATCTATACAAGAATGTATAGAAATTTCACGAGAGAAATAAACTCTTGGCTAAATTATGTTTTATTATTATCTAATTATAGAATCACCAATTATGAATCTGGATTATCTGAAAATTATATTTGATAATTTTCAGGGAAATCAGATATCAATAATTTGTTTAAACAATTAACAAAAATTTGATTTGAACAAATAATAGCATTATTAAATTCTACGAAAAAAAAAATATAAGTAGTGTATTGCATTCTTCTTCCGTTATCCTTATTTCAAATAGTTACATTTACTATAGATTTAAGTTCCCTTTTTTTTCATTGTAACTGTTACTTCTTATATAAAGCAGCTAGTAGATAACTTCTATAAATTTTTTTATTATTAAAAACGATAATTCGTAAATAAAATTATTTTATTATGTCACGTTTTTGAGATATTTTAGCTGAAAAATACAAAAAATGCCACTTTTGGGTTCAATTTTCTCAAAAACATGACGTGATAGAACAATCATTTCATTTACCACAATTCAATTTCAGCGACAAAAAATCACTTTCATCGTTTAGAAAAAAAGTATAAATTTGTCGATTAGTGTAATTAGCTCGTGTAATCAGATTCGTTTATAAATCAGAAATTAGGTAATGCTTCGCTAAAGAAAAGCTTTCTTGTAAAGAAAATTTGATTTCAATTGAACCAAGAGAGTAGTTGCAATTCCGAATTTTCTTTGCATTCTTATTTTTTCTCTGCAGCTTTTATCTTAGTGCGTGGTCATATGCTTTCGAAACAGCTTGCGGGATCGCGTGTACGCGCGCGGCACGACCGCTGATACGCGCCATTCATAAGCGTCCTTTAGACGAGTCGCCATTCATCCTAGCCCATTCATCGGCCGACCGTCCCCAAGCGCGGCGACGACGGCAGTCGGAAGTCGCGCGATTTAGAACGTTGATATTCGCATGTGCGCGCGTGTGTAATCCGCTTAGATCCAATCGTTGGGTATCGTTAATACGAAGCGTCCGATCGGGACTTCCTTTGTGCCTTGATTATTGTCAATTTGTAATCGCATGAAGTGCGAAAGCTTTTATTAACCGCGAAGAATGCTTCTTTGAGATTTGTTTAACGTAAAGACGGAGACATTGATTCGCTTTGAGGATTGAATCGATTTTATTATTGTGATTTTAGGGCAAATTATGAATTTTTTTAATGGCTAAGTAAATCGATGAGATTACTTTTATAAATAGTTTTTAATACGTTTTATTAAAAGAAAAGAGATTCTATAATTTAAAAACGTTTTGTATTATAATTTAAAAAAAATTGTATGTAATCAATATTAATATTATTATTGACTATATTATATATTAACAACTTTACGCATTGCCGTTCTATAAAGAATTGTTATAAATTACACGCAAAGAAATATTTTTAAAAATAATAAAATAATAGGGCAATTTTTGTTTTATCTATTATTTATACATTATCTATTATTATATTATTAAAGCTACTGGTATGACCTAATTTAGTAATGAGAATCTCATTCCACAGATATTCCATGTTAATTTAAGAAGCTGACATTGATATCCGTTTAGACTAGGATAAATTTTGGAAAGTTATTTTAACCTTGACTGTGAATATTTTTAGTCTATGCATATTCTCGGCATATTAATCGTTACTGAGAACGGTTATGTAAAGTGATGTAGAATTTTCTGACACTTGTTTTTAGTGAGCTGACCTAATACTATTTCTGTTTTATGAGAGCCATATTGCTGTCAAAGTGTATTAAACATGATATAAAGAATCGAAGGAAGATAGATATTTGTTCAAATTCTTAAATATGTTCAAAATGTAAATTATATTAACTAAAGTTCGAGTACAAGTAATCATATATTTCTAGAAGTTATACACAGTAACACATATATATTAAAATATCTCTTTATAATTTTACAATATTATATAATAAATGAAAAGGAAATGAATGAATAAAAAAAGTTACGAAAAAAATCAAGAGAGATTATTATTATCATTTGAATATTTAAAAAATAATATAATTTGCAAAGTGTAGCAATTGAGAATATATAAAAATTTTGTTATTAAAATAAAAAATTGTACGATTTTTTTTTGAAAAATTATGCCTTAAAAATTTGTAGATTAAATTTCAAAATTTATTTTACAAAATAAAGATATGTCATAATTTTACTTTGCAAGATGCTAAAATTTACAACAAAATTTTTATAAACATTACACTTTTACTATTACGTAAAAAATTTCATTTTTCTAATTTTTAACTTCTTATATTGAATAAGATTTTTATTGCTATATTTGCGAAAATCGTAAACGATACTAAATTATTTTTTCTCTAAACTTTTATCTAAAAAAAAACTAAATTTAATCTTGCCTGAAAATTCAAGAGTGTTTTTTTTCACCGACTTACAATTAGCTTTACAACGCCTATAGTGTGCGGATTCTTCCCAGGCGACGTTGTTCCTAGTAGCGGACGTAGATTAATCTTTCGCAACGTGACTGTGTTTTCCTTGGCAGAAGGGCTATGCCACGCACAAGAACGCGCTCGAGGTTTAAAGATGAATTTCACAAATTCTCGTTTTAGCCGCGATACTTTTAAAGCCAAGGAAAACATCAATACTGGCATGACGTTATTGCCTTCTCTCTGTACAACGATACATCTATAGATGGATATAAAATTCTAATTTTTTTAAATTTATCTGTAATATGAATGAGACACTTGATGTAACAAGTCGATCTTTTGTGAAAATTTGGTTGGAAAAAAAATGAAACAGAGTGAGATTGAAAGTTACAGTTTTAATGATTTTTCCAAGTTAATGACATTTTTTAAATTTAATAAAAATTGTTACTATATTTAATTAAAAATAATTTAAACTTGACCTCTTTTTCTTTTCCTTTTTCAATATATCGTATCTTCGTTATCTGAATTATAATAAAAAATTGTTCCATTTGCAAAATCCTTCTTAGATACTTATGGGTTGATTTACTTTCACGTTACTTTATATTAGATACATGTATACATAATACACCATTCGTGTGCGCGATTGATCCTTCTGCATTTCATGCTCAATCTGGCCAAGCACATGTAGGCGTCTGAAAGTATTTGCGGAGAGGGATGTATACCGATGTTCGTCAACTAAATCCAGAGTTCGCGAGGAAAGATTTCTTGGAAGCTACCGGAATAAGGAAAGAAAGCGGAGGCTGGGAAAAAAGATGTGGAGCGAGATCCGCACGAGATGCGAACCGGTATATTTCTCTCCACGCCTGTCTCATTCAGGTATTCGCGGAATAATGAGATTATATTGCGACAGCTATTCTAAAATAAACTGCAA
This sequence comes from Acromyrmex echinatior, assembly GCF_000204515.1. The sequence continues at coordinate 2,029,258 of NW_011626988.1, forward strand.
GTGCAAGCCACGGAAACTGGGACGTGTACAATACTCACTCGTAAAATATTTCAATACTTTCATTCAGGTAGACATAGAAAAGGATATAGCCGCGAGAAACCTTAGGATTAAATTGGGAAAAAGGGTACACAATATATTTATACATATGAGAACATATTTTATAATTTACCCAATCTTTTTGGTTCTTGCTGTATATTCTTTTTTTTTCTTCAAGAGAAAGCTCTAAGTTGGCAAAGTTTTTTTTATTTTTAAGTCGCACGTACTCTAAGACCTTTTTCATGTTGAAGTTAGACGTCTGTATATGTACTGCATGTACTATATGTGTATGTAGTCGACGGGAAATATAATACTTTTGAAAACCGTTCCAGAAATCTTCGAGCTTTTCTCATAAATCCGACAACGCCTTCCGCCCGCAGGAAGCAGAACAGGAGATTGCTTCGAAATCAATTTACTTTGACGTAATTCATCTCCGCGGTCTGTTTGAAAGGGTCAGAATCATCCCTTGTCTCGAAACTAAAAGCCGGCTATCTGCACTTTTAATACATATACAACGTTTAATAAAATAAAAGTATATTAAGATTAACGATTTCGAGAAAAGCTCGAATTGGGACACGTTTAAATGCAAGTTAAATTCTGAATTAACATGATGTCAAATATAAAATGGAAGATGATGAGCAAATTCTCTTTATTTATATGTCAAATACGTTTGCTATTCCAATTTGTAATTAAAGATTATATTATAAGAATTGATTTTTTGACTGTATCGAGATCGAACGATTTGAGTCGCGTGAACTGTGAAAATTGTGTAAAAATGGTATAAAACACACGCAAATGGAGAAAATGTTCGCGATCAAAAACACAAGTGAAAAGGATAACGTCACGATTATATCGCGCAACATCGAATTTTCTGCAAAATAGACGAGTTGCGCGAGAAATCAAATATTGTATTTTCCAGATACGTTGCTGTGTGTGTGTGTGTGTGTGTGTGTGTGTGTGTGTGTCCTGGATCACGCTTGCATATATTGCGGCGCACGGCGCACGTAGCTCCAGTCCTGTACCACCCTGGAAAATCCAATTTTCATGGGCCAAAATAAACCTCTATCGAATATCGTGGTCACGCGTGGAAATGTACGACGTGACTCGCTGTTTCGACATTTGTGGCGAAATTTCTAACGTACTATATTCCCGCGTCGACAGTCGGGGTATTATTGCATAATTACGTGATTCTCATAGGTGTGGAAGCACGAGCGGTGTAACAATATAAATGCGGAATTTGCACTCCAGTCTGGTATAATAAGACGATTGTAACGCACGGCAAAGGCACTATAATATCTCGTAAAGTTTATATAGCAGAACATACTAGTATTTAGATAAGCTTATTATCAATCAAGAAATTACCAGTCGAGAATCATTATGAATTAATGATTTCTATACAAATTTGTTTGTCAATTAAGTAATTCCATTTTTTTTCACCTTCAAAATTGAGAAATGAATTTCATTTATCAACATGAATAATAATGTATTCTGAGACTGCAATAGAAATGCTACGATCAACTTCTTTCTCGGTAAAGAAAGTTATGAAATTAATAAAAAAAATTTTAGAAGAATTTCTCATATATAATATCGAATCAATATTCTCTCTTCTCTCTCTCTCTCTCTCTCTCTCTCTCTCTCTCTCTGCCCGCACGCAATTGATAAACTACATCTAAAAACATAACTACAGATCTACTGATTCGGTAAATGCAACCACATCACGTTTGCACACGGTGCAATACACAAGCGAGATTACATAACAATATACGTGAAAATGTCGACTCCCGCATGCCGAATTCCCATATAATTTATACTATCTACACTATACGATCGAGAATCACGTGCAAACGTGAGTAGCAAAGAAGCAGGAAAGGTAAAATAGCGAATATAATATTTATTTTGGAATTTAATTATCTTTTCCTATTTTTATTTATATTGCTAATTATGTAAAAAATTCTACAAATCATAAACGTATTAATTTTTGAATGATACGATAGTCTAGAGTAGTATAAGTAAATTCATATTGAAACAAAAGGATTTATATTTTTCGTATTACGCATAATCTATATCGCGCATAATAGAAAATAAAATTAAAGTGAGTAAACGCATTAAGACATTTTAGTTCTACAGATAAAACCAAGAAAGGCAAGATCATTAATTCTGTACTGAAAAAAAACGGTTAAAGTATGTAAAAATTTAGCTAAATACAGATCTAAAAATAAATTTTTGTCAAATCATCAAAATAATTAGAGAGATAAAAGCGACTATAGTGTGATAAAATTTTAAATATTTTAGTAAAATTATTCTTTCCGTGTATTTAATTAATTCAATAACTTAATTAAATTTAATAATAGTTCACTAATAATAATTAAACTTAACGACTTCATATTTATATTGTAAACCTAAAATATCAATTTAACTTCCTTCCTTTCTCTTTTATTCATTTTATTTAAATTTCATCATTTAACTGGTATGAGTAATGTGTCAATTGTTTTAGCTTTACGTATAACAATATTGTAACTGTCGCACCTCTGGTTCCCTTGTGACGTGTCCCTCAGTTAACTTTATCAGTGTCAACGATGACATTGACGCGATTATCCGGAACATGACATCGGATTTACTTTGTCCGATTGCTGATTGGGATATTCGATGCGTCGCGGGATGTAATGACCGGGAACAATTGCGCGTGGTCGGTTTCTCCGAACCGCGTTTTGGCCGATCGATGCGACCACTCGATCGGAAAGCTCGACCTTACGGCATGGTCGCGGTCGATTCGGCGAAGCGATGGGTTCAGGCGGATTGGGGCGGGTTAATCGACACAAAGGACGTTTCGTTAGTCGGGAATTAAACGGATTATGGTCTCAATCGCTCGCCATCGTGATCGATCCGCATTTGCGAACGCGGTCAGCTGTACCGTCCCGTTTTCATGCCGTTACGATCCCGTCCGGTTTCCGTTTTGTCCCGCTTCCGTATATCCGTAGTACAGCTCGATGGCTCGATATATCCCGTCAGTAAATCCCCGCGAGCGAACTGTCCGATCGAGTGCGCAAACTTCACCGCGAAGATCGGGAGATTTCCCGCGAACTTGCAAGCGGCTTTAGTCATTCGTCTCTGAAGCAGGAAGTCTTGGATCTGTTCATACTCCTGCGAGTTCTCAAGCGAATTATGATTCGCGATCTAAACTATAAGCAAATGACGTCATTTCGGATCACTTTTAGTGATAGGTATAATACATATATCGTGTATCGAAATGCTAACTGTCACGTACATCTAATTTTTGTTTTTGAAGGAATTCTAAGTTATCTGTTTTACTGATCAAATACGACTATTTTTCATTTTATAAATATTTTTCTAATTGCCTTTATAGAGATTTGAAAATCCTTTTCCAAAATTGAAGTATAAACTGTAGTATAGTTCAAACCGGGTCGACTTTACGCAAAAAATGAAAAAAAGTTGGAATTATATCGACTTTTGATATTGAACAATATTTGCTTTATATATACGTACAAGTTTTATACTTTGTATGTATAAAACTTGTATATGAAACAAAAATTGTATCTTTGAATTAGATTGGTTTGGATTAGGGATTATATGAATAAACAATGTTAGGATTTTAAAATTATACTTAATACGAAAGATTAGTTAGAAAATTTGTACCCACATATATGTGCGTGCGATATTGATGCACTAGTGTGTAATGATGTGTAAATCGTATGTGTAAGTCCCACTGAATCGGTAAAACAAAGACTTTAGAGTCTCCTTATATTAGATTGGTCTTCTGTAATGGAAATCACGATATGCTCTTCTTTCTTCTAACAAATAATTGCAATTAAACTAAGATATTAAATTATTCTAGATTTTATGATTACTCAAATTAATAATTTTATAATTCATTAAGAAAATAAATGTAACAGCATTCTTAAAAAATCGTACTAAGTACATATTAATAATAATAAGAAATAGACGATGTAAAAACGTGTCGATTTTTATTCTAACGAAAAGTAAGCGATTTTTGCATTTCAATTCGATATTCATCGAACTATCGTCGTTTCTCTCGCGGTTATCTCCGCATTCTGTGTCGTGTCTGGACTTCGTAATTTGGTCGAGCGACTCGATGGCTTCGATCAATAGCGCGTACAAGTTTCTCACAAATTGTCCGATGCTTGTTTGATTGTTTCGCTGGCGACAATGACAAATTGCTTTTGGATAGTATTCTCACTGCTTGTTTAGTAAAGCGTGATAAGTATAATCACTCTATGTCTAAAAGACATAATAAAAGGTATCTTAATTAAACAGAAGATTAATATTTTCTGATTAATTTATATTACTTTTATTTATATATAGGCTCTCTATCTCTAAATTAGTTTACGTTTGCAGTAAGTAATTCAGTTAGTTCTCACCCGCAAAACATTGGATAATGAAAATTGTAAATAAACTCGTACAGGAAAACAATAAAAAGATAATATTCACGAATTGAGTTTCGGAAATATACGGAAATCGTGTGCTCCGGTCGTGAAATACTATTGTATAAAAAGTGAGAGGAGAAGATTGGGAACTACGCCAAACAAAAACTCACTCCATTCCACTTCACATTTGTCTGGCTTGATTTCTCTGTTTCTTTCTTTCGATGTATCTCTCTATTAATCCGTCTCCCTCCGATAGCATTCGGAATTTCGGAAATTCCGTTCAATAGCTTTGGCGGACGTGATCGTTGTGCCTGCGCGCGTGGAATTTTCGATATTTTTATTCGATAACGCCCGTCGGCAGGAGAGGCGGCCCGTCGCGGGGCATCTCGATTGAATTTCAAACGATATTCAAATTACGTTTAATTTGGTTAGCTACCAGTGAATGCGCATATGAGAGAGAGAGAGAGAGAGAGGAGGGGGAGGGAGAGAAAAAAAGAGAAAAGAGATAAAACGAGACAGCCCGCGTGTGTATGCTTTCGACGCCGATGCTCGCGTGCGGTTCCAGGTTGGTTCGAGAGGTCGGGGGTGAGATATACGGATTCTATTATCGACCATACGGTTCATTAAAACGGCACGACATTTACAAACAGAGCATCGTCTGTTTCGCTCGATCGACGCCGCTCGGAAAAACGGAAGCGCGATACAACAACCATGTTTCACTGGTCTGCAAACAGAACTATTGAGCTTGTGTCGCAAACGTTACACATCAATTTTTTTAGGGGAGAGGGAGGAGGAAAAGAGTTACAGGTGGTAACGACTATTTGACACCTGCCGAAATCTGTTGTTAAAATAAATTCTTTTAATTCTCAGAGATTTTCGAAATATGTATTCGATATTCAATAAAAATGTTACTATTGGATAGACATCCTTTATTTTCAGTTTTGATTTAAAAATCTCTGCAAAAAGTCTCCGATATATGTATAATAAATGTTTTTAAGTATAAAATATTATTAAAAAAATTACAAATGTTTGAAATTTTTAAAAATTAATAACACAAAAATTATAATACTTTTAATTATTTTTGAAAAATAAATTGCGAAAATATGTGATTATTTGATTAGAGAGATATGTCTGATAATAAAATATGACTTGTAAAGAACTGAATTTACGTGATATAAATATAATAGTCTAGAGCAGTTTGCTTTTGTTTTAATTCATGGCATAAAAATGCGTAACGCTTCAATTTTTCAGCGATACAAGTTCCGCGTTCGGGGCCCGCGGTTCGCGATAGCGCGGCTTTTAAAATTATTTACCTCTTCGATATTCGATAACGCGTTATCGGCAGCCGCCAGGAGCGTCCGTTGGAGTCCGGAATCGCCAAACGCGTCGAGAGCTGTCGCTGTCGGAACAGAACGGGGTAAAAAGTCGGGGGTGGATTGGTGAGAGGACCGTTCCTCGTTTATTGCCTCAGCACCCGGGGTGCCCGGAAACGAGTGTCGGGGTGCCGTCGGGTTCATCGCGAAGCCGAGATAAAAACGTAAACGGCGGACGAGTCGATCGCGAATCGACGTTCCCGCCTGGCGGCGCGCGGAGGATGAATATTTGACGATGTTTGCGGGAATTGTATAACGGGTGCTCCCGTGGGCGTTGTTAGTTGGGGTTAATCAACGTGGCTGCCTCGAAATGCAATCTCGTGGTCGCGTCGGATGAGAGAGAGAGAGAGAGAGAGAGAGAGAGAGAGAGAGAGATCCAACTTGCAACTTAAAAATTTGTTTTATCGCTCGCTGCGGCGAGGATTAATCATGATCTACATTACAGTATGTGTTCGTTGTACACTTTTTAATCACATTATATAATATCGATTTCTGTTGAAATTTTAGTGTATCTTTTTCATATTGTATCACATTTTAACTGATAGTATATATAATAGCAATTATGCCAACATAATGATAAACAAATTCAAAATAAACATATTAAAATAAATTTATGATAAAGCTAATATATATTACATAAGCATATAATGTTAAATAAATTAAATGTATTAAATAAGATGAAAAGAGTACTGCACACTTTTAATCGAAATGTAATTTAACAAGTTTACATTAATATAAAATTTAACAGAATTCACTAAAGGAGGAACAAAGTTATTAATAACTAAAATGTTTAATTTAGAAACTTTACAAATGCAAAGAATATGACGTTTAATTAAAGTTTGATAAAGAAGTTTTATTTTTCTAGAGAATGAGAACACATTTATAACAATCGCCTATTAATGCAATATTTTCGCGTTTCAAATTTTCGAGTTTTCGCAGACATCTTGAGCTGTCCATAAAATCAGGGCTGAGAGGTGACTTGTAAGAAATGCGAATTGTGAAATGTTATCGCAAACTTGCTATTAAATACAATTGTGAGAGCTACTATTGTAAGAGAGTTACTATTGTTAACATTGAGTGTCAATTGGAAATTTTTGCAATCTTAGTAACGACTTTCTTGAGAAACTCGCACAAAATATATAAATATTCTCATACGGAATATTCAAGGAATCACGGATATTTTGCTGAAGTATTTAAAAATTTAACTAGACACAGATTTAAAAATAATTTTGTAAGAATTTCAAGCATGATAAGAAATTCTACAAAAACTTTTTGATATCAGTTTGAGTGTTCTACATAATTATTTTGATGGTCTAACAAAATTATTTTCAGAGTTATATCTATCTAAAATTTTAAATATTTCAGCAAAACCGTTCTTTTTATGCTCCAATCAAAAATAAGATCAAATGTTTAGCAAATAATCCTGAAACATACAAATACATCTAATATATTTAAATCCATAAGTACAGAATCGTGAAGTAGCTAAATTGAAAGCATACATTTTCATTTTTAATTGAATTATCTCAATACACATATTATAACTTTTACATTAAATTTCCTTTAAACCTTTATTAACATTTTTTAAAGGAATTCTAAGAAATTCTATCGAAGTTTCCGCGTTCTATTATATGTTACATTTTTTAAGAAATTATTTTTTAATTTTATTTGAAAGAAAAATATTTCGTAATTCTGGAACACCCTGTTGTATAAGCGGTGCAAACAGGCGTATCGAGACGAGGTATCTCCGTCCGTTATTTGTATATCGCACCTCCCGGGCCTCATTAAAAACCACCTTTTGAGAAACTTGCGGACGGTCTACCTCGAAGCGGAACTGCTGTCTCCGTTGTCAACGATTAACGATGAGTACCTCGTTTAATTTTCGCCGTCCCAACGGATGAACTTTCGTGTAATCGTAATGGCACAGAGCAAATATTTTCTATTTTTAAATATTTAAACGAAATATGTTAAATTAACTATTTTGTAAGTATAAAACGGGACAACTTTAAAGAAATATACTCTTTGACGCAATCAACTTTGTTTTAATGAAAATTTAAATAGAGATCTAATTATGCGTAGAGTTGTTTAATACTTAGATTCTCAAAAGCGCTTTGCTAAATAATAGATGTTTTATATCTTACTTAAGTTCAAGAAAAGACTAATGGAAAAGTTAATTGCGGAACATAATAATTACATTGAAAAATACCTGTAAAAAAGATATATATGATATTCTTTGGTACATATCTTTTATTAAGAAGATTCTTGGCACTATATTTCTTTAAAATGTACTTGGGTAGTTTATAATTATAAATGATAAATATTTCGCCAAAAATATTGCTGTCCATTAATGAATCTTTCTTTTTCCCATATCTTAGTCGTTCATTAGAAAGTTTCTTTTTGCAAATTAAAGTAATGAATGTAAAACATTCTGTGTAAAAAAAAGCAATTTAAGATTTAAGAGATTAAACTTTATCCAGACACGTCAAAAAGATTTCTTATTCTTGAATTTCTTATTCTTGCTTTACGAAATACGAAAGTGCTCGATAATCTAATACCTAATACGTTATTCCACGATCCGGTTTAGGTATCGCGTCGTCGGGCAACTTCGGTAAATTAGTAAATTGCGTTCCGCGCGGCATCGTGAGTAAAGCCGGGGGCGAGTCTCACGAATCGACAGATAATCGTTTCCGCAATCTAGTTTCTACGATCGTGGAGCTACATACATCGTCCCCCTCCCGACTGATAAACTCCGAGAGTTTCTCCCATTCCGGAGAGGATTGTCTCGTGGGATCAGTCGGGAAGATTTAAGCTGCTGCGCCGGAATCCCCCGGAACTCGAGACAAATAGCCCGAAATAAGGATACGAATGCAAACCGAAGGACTAGTCGATTTATCGGGTCGGTATAGCGTCGCCGATACTATCCTTCGGCGGAGACCTATGTCTAAGGCAACGTCTAAGATCGCTCGTTTTTCACGGAAAAAGCATTTGGGTAAAATTCGCTTGATATCGTTGAAGTGGAAAAGAGATCTGTAACGCAAACAAATAGGTGATATTTTATCCACGTGCACGTTATGTGTTGGGAAAATATATTTTAAAGTAACTCTACATCTCATAACGGCAGTATACTTTATTTTGTTAAAAGCATATCGATATGAAGAAAAGGCATTAATAAAATTGGAATTTTTTATTATGTATTATGTTAGTTTATCTTCTCATAACTACATATGCTTTCTTTACAATATATAAACTAATGAAGATTCATTGTGTTTTATAAATTTACAAACATACTTCGTGAAGTTTGATTAATTTTTTTTAGGGCTTATTTTTTCCAGAGAGGAGGATTTATATATATTATACATATTCTCTTAAAAAGGTTAATGCTTTCTGTTATAGATTATTGGGAATATGAGTACACATGTATGATGTTAGATTTATCTCAGCTAGAACATTCTTCATGGTTTAAGTGTATACTTAACCAGTTACAACATTACACACAGTCGTTTCTGTGAGATTCGGAAAATGTTAAAAATTTGATAAGCTAACAATTAGAAAAAAAATTTACGTTATTTATAAAATAAACACGTCTGTTTTTATTTCTGTAATATGTTACATAATACTATAATAATATATCATTCTATTATATATGTATATGTGCAATTATTTGCCATCATATATTTACGCGTCGCGGTTGGCCTGTATAAAAGCCTATAAACTCTTTCCGCTTTGTATGCCTGCAGAAAAGGATATTCAGAATGTACATATGTAGGTACGTTGTTTGCATTTTATTCTAGCCTCGTTCGCCATCTCGACGACGCGCACGATTTAATTAATTATGCGTTGCACAAAATGCACGCCCCCATTTACCTGTCACATGCCCTCTTTTGTCCCTCTCGTCTCGGGACGAGGCGGGGACACACACGCGTGGTGCGCTCGTGCAGGCTCGTAAAGTAACGTCTTAATTATAAAAGGGTCGACACGCTGTGTGTGCCTCACGAGGCACCTTAAGCACCTTATAGCAGCCGTGCGGGACCTTAATGGCCGCGTGGGTGACTGCCAGCCGTGACGGCGGTGGAGAAGAATCTACGGTTTTTCGCGCGGTCGCCCTTGAGACAGGAGACCGCCCCCTGCGGGGGTGAGTAAGCGCACGTTCTCTGAATGCGAGACACATTCGCCTCGAAATTAAACGGACACGATTAAGCGCCCGGTTGGCTTAAGGCCGGAATTTACGCGGTGAGACGCACACACGGAGACGCAAACCCGGTTACTGTGATGCTAACGTTGTTAGACAAGCCTCAACTGCAACGCTCGGTGCAATTTTGCAAACATTCCGGAAAGCTTGCGCGTTCACTATACATTCTTGACTCTATAATTTGACAATACGAGTCCTATAAGGTATACATATACAGTTGCTTTTATTCATTTTCGAGCTAAGCTTTTACAATACATTTTTTTTGTGGTAACACAAAGCAATATAACAAATTTTCATGAAATTATTTTTTTTGACGAATGTATGTAATTTAATTCCTGCTTAATGTTACTTTATTACATAAATAAATATTATATAATGTGATAATAATAATTAATTTTAAAGTTAATAATTCTCTGTAATATTTTTGGATCTTTTTTGATATAAGTAAAATTTTACTCTTAAATTTCTCCTAAAAAATACATTTTTTGAAAGATTAGAACAGTAAAAATACTTGGATTGGACAAAAAAGACCCGTTGTAAGCGAAGAATTAATATGATATTGATAAGAATAATCTTTTACGATAAATTTGGAGTCTACAGGAAATTTATCTTGGCAAGAAATTGTTATTAGCAAAAAATGGGGGTGTGTTGGGATACTGTATAAATTTCCGTCTAACCTAATTTCACGCGTGAGGTAGTTCGTGTGGCTATAAAAATACTCCCGTGAGCTACCAAAAACATACTTAAATGTTCGTTACTTAACTACGGAGGGGACAATTTGCGTTTACACGAAACTATTCGCTATTTACTTATACTGAGCTTGCTGAACTCTGCGAGAACACGAGTGACTTACTTTCCTCAACTATGCTAGTTTGCCTCGAAGCGATCTCCATGGACTAGTTACGGTTGCAAATTGACCGCAGTTCCCTTCTACTTCTTTCATGCAACAATCTTTTGAAATTATTGCGATTTATATCTGATTCTCCATGCAGTAAATCGATACACATTATTTATATATAAATCATAAATATTATGTAAAATCGGATGTATTCTTGATCTATTGACAAAAATAATTACAAGTGTTCTAATAACAAATATTACTCATACAAATATTAATGATATTCTTTAAAAAAATAATTTTTATTATTATTACTTTGAAATTAAATATTAGTTAATGATTTAAATGTATATTTTATTGATTATTTTGATCTTTAAAAATTATTTAACATCATGTTAACAAATATTAACGAACTTAATAGTTTTTGGTTTATTTAAGACTTCTTTTGAATTTGCAAAATGTATTTTCTTAGTCATCGTGTTTCGATATAGTTTCGATATAGATAGTCGCTGCGACAACATCATTAATGAATTCTTGTAAGCCTGAGGGTTTCCAGAGATTCTCAATTTTCCTGCTTTTTATGAAGATCAATTCGTTAGCAACAAAATATTGTTAAATAGCGCCATCTACATCTGTATTATATTTATATATTTGCATAATCATATCTCTATATATATTATTAGATATTTTTTGCATAAAATATTGTATTACATATTTCTATGACTTTATGTGACTAGTATATATACACAGCTAAACGAAATGAAAATTAAAAAAATTTTCGAAATCTATTTTCACATTTACTCAGATGTGAGACCCGTTAACAAAAATATTCGAATGTAGAATGGACTCGAAATTCATGACGGTCTCTTGTGACTTTCATGAAAGTCTATCAGATAGAGAGAGAGAGAGAGAGACTGGTCCAAAAAGGTCTCGCCATATATAATACAACTTCGGTGAAACTTTCGTAATGCGAGGGAGCAGAGCGTGAGCGCAGTAATGACGACGGGGTGAGGTTCGGGGGACGGGTCAATTAGTCTTGATTTAAATTAGCCACGGCGGCTGGTAATTAACTTTGGTTTAGGGCGCTCGACTGGTAAGCCAGCGTGGTAATAATGACGATAATTATTATTGTAGGTCCGCCACGTGCTCGCATGTATCATCAGGCGTTGCAGAAATTTTCAAAGGAGCCTGAAAACGCTATAAAGTTCAAAAGTTGCAAACGATAACGGACATTAGATTAATTCGCTGATGGATTCTTGGTAAGTAAAATTTCCATACATTCGATTATATAAGAATTGGCCAAAAGAAAAGTGCCAAGCAGGGAATAAATTTTTGCGAGTAAAAATTGAAGTTTCGGATAAAGTAGAAGTACATTTCTAAACTTGGAAGAATCTACGAATTCTTTAGATGAGCAAGAGTGAGTTAGGTGCCCGATTTCGTCGACGTGCACCTTCGAAACTACTTGAGATATCGGAAAATTTTCTCGGATTCTCTATATTTCATGCAGAAGTCCAAACCAGACTAACTAAAATGAGGAAACTGAACAGTACGGTTTGAGATCTCTTTTAAGTATAAGATCATACTTGAAATGAATCTTCTATAGATTATTGGAAAATTTCATTCTTAAATTCGACGTTTTCATTATCAAAGAACCATTGAGAAGAACCATTAAGAAGAAATAAGTAAGATGAAACGTGCTGCACAGAAAGAGCAGAACTGAAAACGAACAAGTAAAGTAGTGAGCAAAGCGTTAGCAGAGTAATTAGGCTTTTACAGTGATTGAGAATCTCAGCATCGTCAGCGTCGCTCGCGAATAAGTGTCGTTAAACCGTGTCGTTCGCCAAGCGAACATTAATCAAACGGAGCCGGTGGTTATCGATCCCAGTGATTTGTACTGTCGCGCGCGTTCACAGCTTGGCGTCAGTTCGCGGTCGCTGCATCGGCCGAGAAAACGCGAGCAAATCGAACGTAAACGGCAGTTAATTTTGACACTGGCAATTACTCGTCGCGGCAACTTAAACGCGCGAACTAGCAAAGCTCGTTATTTCTACACATTAACGTCGATGTTGATACTCTTGCGCTTAATGACTTGTATTTGTTCTGCGACTAACGAACTGATAAATACTTTTAAATATTTTAATTTAAAAACGTTTGAAACTCTTATCTGTTAGATATATTTTTATAAAAAGAACAGTTTACTAATACATATGTTTTCTAGTCTACTTGTAAAAGCGAGATGTCGCATTGAGAAAAATGGCTGGATCAATTCGGATTCTGGTTGAAAATGGACGAATTTTCAGGTTAAATCTATACTAGAATATTAATTGAGATAACTAAAAATTCTAAATGATATAATCACAATCTTCTGGTTCATTTATTTTTAACCAAACATTATTCTCAGTGCGAGATACCAATTTTATCATTTTACTTGTACTTCTTTTATTCGAAATTTCTGCTGAAAATTACAAGAGAGCATTCCTTTTTTAATAACATTTTTAAAGTTAACGAAATTTTGAATATGAATGTATTTCGCGGATTAAAAGAGATGCGGCATCCTATTTCACGCTTTTTGCTATTTCATTTCCCCGATCGTTTGTGTCCTTTCAACTGCCCGCATCAGCGGGAAGAGTTATGCAAGCGCAAAATTTCAATTATCTGAGAAAAATCTCCATTGATCCTTGGCGCGAGATTGAATGGCTATGAAATACGGACGAAAAAGGAAGATTCAAACGGTTTGCTGGGATGTGGGGGAGAAAAGCTAGAGAGCGGTAAAAATCTTTATCGGACAATATCAATTTTTCTCAAAGAGCCCATCTTGATGTATACTGGTATCTCGAAGCGGTTTTAACGGGTAAATGAGAGAGATGCACCGCCTTCGGGAATGCAACATCGTGAGCTGTTCGAATACACCGAATGGTGTTAGTTAACTCTTGAATGCAGTCAGCGTGAAGATTACGGGATGCATTTAATATACGGAAATTTACATGTGGCTAGACGAGCAGATAGGCGGAAAGATTTTTCCTATTCTGAGTTTAAATCCTCGGGGATGTTGAAGGATTATACAGAGTAATTTAATTGATAGTTTAATACAATGTGATAAATATATGATTTTGAATTAATCCTTGATTGATAGAATGCATAATTGTTTTAAAATATGCGAGTTTTAACGTATCGTGTTTCAACGAATTAATCGTGTAAGAGTCGGAGGCTCATGATAAATTTATTAACATCGGGCAATTAAGCTACTTTGATGAAGAATCGCGCAAGCCATAAATAAAATTAATCAATTATTATTATACTAAAATAATTATAGATGATTTATCTCTTATCATAATATTTCTTTGATCATGAATTTTTTTCTTGTGCAAACATTTATGAAATATGTCATTAGAATGTAAAGTAAAAAAAGAATATTCAATTTAATCATTTTTAATAAAAATTTTTAATATAATATATGAAACTATTTAATAATTAATCTTAAATATTACACTAGAATTTAAATTTAAATTTTTTGCCACTCCTCAATTCTTTTTTCATTTAATTTGATTAATTTGAAGTCATTACTAAAACATGTTATAAATATATGTTTTTTTAAATAAAAAAAAACATTGAGTTTCAATACGACGTTGGATTAAAGGGTTTAAATTCAAGGTCGCATTTGCTCCAAGACGGGGATAATTTAATATACGGGAAAAATCGCACGACGCGGCAATAAGTCTCCAAAGTTCTCTCGTTATGCGCAAATCGCTCCTATAAAGCTTCGCGTTCGAGTATCGCGTTGCTAATTGAGGGTAAGGAAGCGTAAGAGTAAGCTGCGGGGATTTTTGAATAATGTCGACTAGTCGATTCGCTCGACCGGAATAAAATGCCCTAGGCGGTTCTCCATTTTCATGTAGGCGCGCGAGCTACGAGATTCTTTTTTTCACGAGAAATTTACATCGCGCCAAGCCCCGGGCGATGCGTATACGCGCATCATGACGTACCCAGTATGCATAATTAGGTCGTGATTGTCCACGACGCGTAGAAAATTGTCTCGTACCCATCGACGAGGTCATCACCCGAAAACTTTTGCCGGACTCTTCGGTCTCGATTTTACGTGAAAATAAATCATCACCTTACCTTGTGCAAATTCTCTTGACATTTACTTGCGACTAAGTTTAAACTTAGTCCTTTATTGTACAAATGAAGCTATTGTCTTGAATGTTGGAAGATGAAACTTTTAGTGTATGTGCTTGTGGATAGCACGATAAAATCTGTTTTAACTTAAGTTATGAATTAAAGCATCTAATTATACTAAAAGAAAAATTTTTGATATTTGTAACTATAATTATACGTTACTATAATTATGATTATTATTGCTATATAACGTTAGTAATTATAATTATAAATCTATATAGTTTGCAATCAAAAATGACTATAATTATAGTTATTATCGATATAAAAATGCAATCATCATAAATTAGTTAAATATTTTTTGGGACAACCATAATATGATGTTGTTTCAAAAAATGATTATAAATTATAGTAATTTTAATCATTTTTAGTAATAATAACTATAATTATAATCATTTTCATTGCCAATTATAATATTTATTGATAGAATTATATATATAGTTATTATTATTAATAAAATTATAATAGTAATAATCATAATTATAATAACGTGTAATTATATTTACAAATATTAAAAATTTTTCTGTCAGTGCATCAAAAATCAGTGCTCAAAATCTTTTTATACACAATATATTTATGTAAATTGTTATCAAAATGATGATTAATAAACTATTGTAATTCTAAAGATCCGTATATTATACATTGAAAACTATTATCTCACATTACATGCAAAATGTTGTAGCTAATAAAATAAGAAAAAAATATTTATCAAACAAATTTCCAATCAAAAGTTTCTGATCAAAAATATGCTTGTTTTTCCTTCATCCAATTTCCCTCGGATCTTTTCTGTTCGTTAATCTAATACTATATTTTATAGCCTGCCGAGGGCAATTTCTCGAGCTTAACGTAATTCCTTCGTCGGAGTCTATCCGCTATAAAATTTCGCGAGGTTTCTTCCACCTCGTTCGGAAGTATCGAAAGTGCGATCGGTCATTCCTCCGCGCCAGCATTGCTTTTATCGTCGACGTCGCGACGACGAAACCCTCGTTCGGCTTTAACAGTCCGCGAAAAACAGATCGATTGCCTGCTCATTCTCGGCACGTCATCCGAACGAATGGAAAGGTCATTTCCTGCGAAAGTTACTTCCTTTCGCGTAGCCAACAATACGTGGTCGCCGGTGCATCGCATTGTTCGTACTGTAAGAAACACAAGGCGGGTCCTATCGCGATCGACAAGACAACGACGAAATTGCTAGAAGAGAATGTTGTTTCCCGATGTTCTCACAATGTGCTTTTCCTATGTTCCGTTTTCAACTCGTCTAAATAAACGTTTGTTACATGTTAAGTTTATTTTACTTTTGTGTTGCAAAAGGAAGCCGCATTAATTATACAAAAAATGGTGAAATAAGTTAGTTTTTACGTACACTAAAAAAATGCTCAGTTAATATATAACTAATCAAATGTTCGGTTAATATACCAAAAATAATTTTACTTTTCTAAAGATTTAGTAATTATTACCAGACGGTTGTTTATATTATTATATTTGGTAATTCTTACTGAATATTTTGAAAAGTAAAATTATTGTTTTGAGTTATATATTGTAATCAATCATTTTATTAAAATTTTCATTCAACATTTAGCAAGATTATTACCAGATTTTTTTTCAGTATATACTAGAACTTGTAATGTAGTGAACAAAAGATGTCGTAAGATAATTTAATAATAAATAATTTTTGAGCTATGGTTAAAATTTTGAATTATGATCAGAGATTTAAAGTTTATGCTTATAAAGTATCTACCATCGCTCAATTTATTATTCAGTCTTGTGTGTGACATTTTAATCACCACATTATATGTAAAATTAAGTAATTTTATCCAATTTTTCATGTAATTGGTATAATATGGAGTCCTTTGTATGAGGAGTTCCATGATATAACCGGAATACTTTCAAAGTAGCCGATTCTTTCAAAGAAAAGTCTGCACCTTGTGCTGTCGAAGCTGGTGTTGTAACTCTCTAAAGGAATCTCATTGCAACGTCTAAATTACACGCAGGCCGTATTTACGTCGCAAGTATTTGCAAATACGTCCATAAATACACGCGATACGTGTCGGGTGAGAGGAAAGCACATTGCCGCTTTAAGGTGCGTCTATGGAGGAAAAGGAAGAAAACGGGAAAGAGAACGAACCGATGTAGTGTGCAAACAGTGCTCAGGGTATGTTTCCCGAAACGGAAAGACCCTCGATGGGCGTTTATCCGAGCGCATACGCGCACGCAACACGTTTACAGTCGTCGAGGTATACTTAAATGCGACGCGCCTTGCCATTAAAATCCTCAACTCGGCAAGATGCCTTGTGACAGCACTCTATCTCTAAATATATTTTGGAAATTAACATATACTCTCAGAATAGTAAATTATTATCCTCAGAAAGTGTGTTATTTTCTACAAAAGTATAATTATACATAATATAATTCTTTTGTATATCTACAATTATATAATATAATGTTCCATATTAAAATCATGAAAAAGTAGTAAAAAATATTTTAATTCTAATTTTGGTTATATTATGTTAAACTTTTTAAATTAGTAACGTTAAAACTTAAAGGAGATTATTAACGTTAAGAAATTTTCTAAAATGATTTTATTTTACCAAAAATTGATGGATTGCACTTCGAATATGAATTTCTTTATTATTTCTGATTTAAAAGCTGAATCTTTATATATATATTTATTATATTTCAAATTATATTATATTTTATATATATATATATATGTGTGTATATATTTAGAATATATAGATATAAATTAAATAAGTGTAAATTAAGATATCTGTATAATACAGATATAAATGAGCTTTCAAATATTGAATAATTTAATAGTTACTATCTATCACGTATTTTCGAAGGATATTACCTAAAATGAAACATTACAAATATTTGTATATCTCACGCAATAATACTGCAACAATAGATTATTATATGAGTTGTATATTCAGGCACAAGCATTGTACGTAACATGTTTGGATAATACAATATTTCCATGATCCGAGTAATTGAATGTTTGAATATCTCATGTATCATATTCTCTGCGATATATATTTTAAAATTAGAAATTCAGAAATAATGTTGAACTTAAGTAAAATGCTTAAATATAGAGAGAAAAAGTAATATATAACAAATAGAAAGTACTTAAATTATTTGATTCCTGCATTTTTCAAAATATTTTCGAATCTTTTTAAGCATTTTTTACATCGATTTCTTAATAAATTGCCTTTTTATATTTTGCACTTTCACTTAAATAAATTGTAGCTCGATAAATTTTACTGTAATCCTGCATATTACTCTTGTAAATCTTACTTTGTTATTAATAATGGTTGTGTGAATTTTTGAATGTGTCGTAACTCGCATAACTCTGCCAGTTGCATTTAAATGCGTCTTGCAAACCAGCAATTTATTCGTACCATGCGATTATCGTAACATATTGCTCGAAAATTATTGCATTGATACCGTTTACCATCTTTGTACCGTCTTTTTGTCGAACATAAGTCCTTTAATCCGGCGAAAGGACAAACCGAGCTAAAAAAAAGCAACCGTAATGTAAGTCACGGCGTAGTGTATTATTACTTTCATTCTTTCATCAGGAAATATCAAAATACACAACCATTATAAAGAGCCGAGTGATTATAATTAATCGAAATACTCGTTATCTGAATTAACGAGTTTCATAAATCTACGACTTCGAGATCCTTTTGCCTCAACAAATCACGTTAATCAGTAAATCAAACGTGTTGAGAAACATCAGCAGAAACGATTCAGCGAAATTGCTGCAAAGAGAATTCGCATACCTTCTGTGAATAATGAGGCAAGATACTATTTAACTCAACATTTAAATAAAGTTACAGGATATAAACATGGTTATATATGTATCAGCTGGTAGATCGGGATGTGCAAACGAATGTTAAGATGTATCAAAAGTTACGATGTCGCGCTACGACTCGACGTATCACTTCGCAGTGATCGACGAAGCGCGTACTTGGACAGTCATTACACGGCCACGGAATTTACACCACGAGCAAAGTAGACGCGAGACGACTTTGTCTACGGGGCGGTGCTTTCCTCACTTCACTACGATAACTCGCAGAAATAAACCGAACTGGTTTCGCGGATGATCTTTAATCGCCGTCATTATCCATCCGCCCGTAACCCTTTACAGCATTTATATCGTTTTTTTCTTCCGGTCGACATCGATAAAATGTACTGTACGCGAGCGATTTGCACGTGGAAAAAGCCACAGAAACACGTAAACACGTACATACGCGCGTATACGTACGTAAATGAACACATACTTGACGACGACGACGATGACGACTCTCTCCCTCTTCCTTTCTTTCCCTTTCCCTTTTTGAAGTTGTGCCTCCTACATCTCTTATGCCCGACCTCCACCTAGTACTTTTCTCCCTCTGCACAAGGGAGGCCCGAAAGGAGGGTTCGCCCTCGAGTTATTATTATTTTGCCGCAAATATACATCGCGTGGATTCGCTTTAATGGTCTGACGTTTATTTTCTATCAGGGTCGGTTTTATTACTGAAACTGGTGAAGCAATTTATCTCGAAGAAAAGCCTCGAACGAAGGATTCATCATAAAATGTGTATTATATACCGAATTGAGGAACAAGCGCAATTCATCGTATGGTATCATTAAGTAATATGATTTAACACTTTCCGAAATGATAATATATAAGTATATTGCAATGTGCAAAGTGTGCATTTTTGAGTAAGAAAACAAAGCACTTGCTTTCATTCAGCTTACACATAAAATTATCTGCTATTAACTACAGTACATGTACGCGATCGCTGGAAGCTTAATTTAATAACAGGTCTTGACGAAGGTTAATTTAATAACAGACCAGCGTCTCTCCTTCGGATTCGCCAATGTATAATACCCGATATTATCAAATTAGGAAACGCGTCATGAAATCTTATTCCTGACACTTGTTTCAAAGTCCAAGAGTGTGTATCTGAGAAATGTAATTGAGAAATGTAAAAGAATATAATTTCAAGAAAATCAATTTTGAAGATGAAACCTACAATTTCATATTTATACGTGCGCGTGGATAACTTTTAAAATAAAAATAGATAAATTCAATCAAATTGAAACTTGTATGTAGAATAATATACATACTTTAACAATTTTTTATTCTAACTGATTGTATGGCTTTAACGAATTTAAATAATCGCATTAGAAGATATCGCCATCATTCTGTAATTGCTAGAGTTTATTTTCAATGCAATGATCTGAAAATATGATCGAAATATTTAAACACTAAGACCTGCTTGGACCGAATATAGGATTTCTCTTAATTAGATTTATTCTCATCGATCCAATTTCGTTTAAAATAATTATAGTTTAAATATATAATAGAACCGCTAAATATTTCGTATTTGGTCGTTTTGGACTTGCCATTCTCTATTTCCCAGATATAAGATTTGATCTGACTCTGTGACTTCCTATACAATCTCAGCACAAGCAGAAAGAAAGAAAATTCTCGGAACACTCGAATGCATTGCGAGTGCCTGAGAGCGTAGAGCTTCCGTTAAGGGTGGAATCGTGCGCACAACGACAAGAAGGCTCTTCGTCGACGGCGAAACGAGATTTTTCGGTTCTGCTTTGCCCGTATACTCTCCTTTGTTCCCGTGAATACCAGTCGAGTGTTCGATGGTAGATCATGAATGTTGGGGCGAAGAAAAGTACCCTCGATTTGGCAGATGATGATATATACTGTTCAAGTATACGATCGACTTTTCCTCAATGTATCCCCGATCCCCGTGATTCGGAAAAATGGAAAATTGCTTTGACGAAGTGTTACATTTTACGAATAAATAATGATAAATAATAATGCCGGATTGTCGGTTAGCGTCAATTTGTATAAATATTCTTTGTTGGAATGTATTATATAAAATCGTAAACTTTTTCTGTTATAAGAATTTATTTTATGTTTTTTTTTTACGTTAACAACATAGATGGTAGTATAAAGATCGTCTTAAAATGTGATATTGATGGTAAGTTAGCAGATATAGCAAATGCTTTGCGTTCACGTTTACGATGGATTCCCAGAAGACGATTTGTCAGAAGGATAATCGTTTATTTAATTTCATCGATCTTATACGGACATAATTTACATCATTTTACGATTATGATAGAATTATATCAAGGAAAAAGCTTAAAGGATTTGAATAACGTATCTATGATTAACAACAAGTTTGTTAATTGACTACACTTAAAAGTTATTTGCAGGTAACTGTTTCGTAAATGGTGAAATATGTATGAACGCGTTTATGATAATTTGGTTGAATAATTTATTAGCATAATCGTTTTTTCGATCTCATCATTGGTTCGTAATTTGCATCACAGCGCCTTCTTGTCGTGCCAGAGTGATTGCACTGACCAGTTATTTATAGTTGCGTAAGAATACATTGACGAATTAAAACTAGAGTCGCATAACAAATCGTCGCCGTATAAGCCAAATAATTAGACCAAATTTATCAGGCAAGAGTTATGTATAGAAAGACATCTCGCACCTGTCCGCCCTGTAGAAATAGAGCTTTCCGCGCGTGTTTATGGTAATCTCGACTGAATAATTTATCAAGATAATCACTCTTTTATCCCTAGCTCGCGTTCGTGATTTGCATCGACAAGTTGCGCGAGTTGCGCGGCTTGTTTAAAACTGGATCGAATAAAGATACATTGGTTTCTGCAATTGAAATGATAAATCAATAATAATTTACTTATCCCATTGATTGTTCCGCCATTGTTTAATATCTCTTAGGCCTTTTTCTTTTTTCTTTTCTCTTAGATTCGTTTGTTGCACAACAAAACTCTCATAGAAACGCGGTTAATTACGATTACTTATTAATCACCGGAATAGCAGAACATTCTCAAACTTAATTGGATTTATTGTGACGAAAGAATAATGCGATAAAAATACAAAGTTTTGTAATTCACTCGATAATCACGATTTTCGAAATCTCAAACAGCGAAAGATTTTGATAAATCATAAACGAGATATAAAAATGTTGAATTTATGTTATACAATTGACAAATATTAAAATATAATTTTTTCGATACGTTTCCTGAGTCTTTTTTGGCACAAGCGAAATTTTATCTCTGAATTAAGAGAGGGCGAAATCTCTCTCTTAAAATAATAAAAAACCTATTTGATAACGTAACAGAATGTAAAAAGAGTAATTCTGAATTTTTCTGAACATTTTTTGAAAGTTCAGAACAGTAAAAAAACTTGAACTGAACGATCCAGATTGCAGACGAGAAAGTAAAAATATGCAGACGAAGGGTTACATTTAATGTTTATTTAAGAAATCAAGTTTCGGTTAATCGTGAAAATGTATTTATAGAAATTTATAGAAACGATTTAAGTAACAATATATTTCTATTCTACTCTTTCAATCGAATAGAATCGTTGACAATGATAACGAGTTCACGAAACGAAGAGAATAGAAAGTATTACAATAACTTATTTAACTTTTTAATTGATTTTGAACTTTGGAATTGATTTAAAATACAGAGCAGAATATTCGGTATAGTTATTTCGTAGTGTACGTTAAATATTTCGTGATAACGAGAGACGGTTACGGTTACCGGGGGGTTACGATGTTTGTCTTGATAACAGCGCGACGGGGTGGCGTAGATATATACACAAGTTGCTGCACTACGTTATCATTCTTGGATTGAGACTCGAGTCGATAGGCAACAGCGCGTGCCGCTTCGTATATCGTCGCATTATCCATCGTACATGATCGCAAATTCAAAGAAACGTAATTACTTCCTGTGAATCATCAATATGCGCGATAAATTGACTTCCTTGATTAATAATTATAAACGTATTGATTATTTATCGATACGAGAGTTTGTCCCGCGTGAATCATTCATTTTACATAGTAATACAAGATGGAAATTTTAAATTATACCGTACTGATATATGTATATAAATCCATATATCGCGGATATATTTCTATTTCTCTAACGAATGTTTTATCATTACGAATGTATCTCGCGTCGCGCTTTAAATTTTTCGCTGATTTGCTCATTACTTTCTGATTAAGAGCACGGTATAGAATATAAATAGACAGAATGAGTGATTGACAAATCGACAGAATGAATGATTACAATAGTATTTAATTGAATTTACGTTGCGTTTGAAATGTATTGCGTATGCAGATTGAGAATTTCGATTGTGCACATTTTCGGATGACTATAAATGGTCGTCATTTTCAAATTTTTCATTTAAAAACGGCTGTGATTGTGAGTCGAATATCGGTGTGATATCTTATTAATTAATAAATTATAATTAAATCAATTCCGATATATGTCAATTGCCTAATATAAATTCGACATTTGTACATTATTTGCAATTTGTTAAAAATTCCCATTGAGATTTTATTGGACAAATTCGCGAGATTTGCCAGTATCGAGCCTCATATTTTTTCTCATCATTTTCGTGATTGCAATTCGACGGAATTACATCGCAACGGATAATAGTAAAGTGCGCGTTGCATGCGAAATTAACGTTGGGAGTGCCGTACGATTATTCTATATAACGATAATAATTGATCATGTTTTTGAGAGTATTGTGTTATGCACGAGTGTGAAAAAAAAAACAGAATTCATAAGGAGGAGACATAGGCGCGAAATAATCATGAGATATGTAAATTATATTTTATTAATATATCTTTATATAAAAATTACTTGAAATAAAGATTTATTAATAATGATTTATAAACACAATTTATATCTCATTGCGTGTTATCTAAAGCTAAAATCACGTGATACAATCTTTTGAATAAACAGGCATGCTGCTATGATGCATGAACATGCATGAACATGTTCTACGATCTATTTAACGCTGTAAATACTTCAGTGACCAATCAAAAGAAAAAAAAATTTACGAATTGACCAACAAAGCATGCTTCAAAGCATTTGCAGCGTTAAGCGGATTGCACCTCTAGAATACGTTCAGGCATCAAAACCGGCATGCAGTATGCATGCTTATCATTCAAAAAAATCATGCATCATATGATTCCAGCTTAATACTGCGGCGTATTCTACAATCGTATATTTTAATTTAATACAACATATCGGGAATAATCTTTTCATTTTTCACAATCGGCTTATTGTTAATATACTTTCAGATTCTCTCTAATCAAAATATGGACAGTCTGTGTTTCAGGATGATACTTTATTTCGAATATCTCTCTCGATATTTGATACATAATTCGTATAATTATGAACGCGCAAATTATAATTATAAATACGAGTCTCTAAATGATCTTTTTATCTCTAATTAATTCTGTTCGGAGAGACCGCGGAACGATCAATCGTCTCGACCATCGGTATTTCGTACGTCAAAATCGACTCGCGTACTTTTCGCGAGACTCCCGAGGCACGCGATGAACACACGCGTGGGTGCGATGCGGTGCATTGCGCCGCACTACGCGAGAATTACGACGTGCGTTCGGTTGTGTGGCGGGGCATTAACATATAGATACGATCCGTGGCGCGGAATGCATACGCCGGATATGCGCGCTTACGTTACCGCGCGATGATACGCGAACTGAGGGGAGTAGGCCGCCTTCGACAGGGGTAAGGTAGCCGAGGGCTACCAGTTCGTCGTAATTACCGCGCTGCTTATGAATAACGGCGGGGGCGGACACGTGAGATCGCGCGGGTCCATCCCCGCGGCAGCGGAAGGCCCGCGCGAGAGATCGGGGCCCAGTAACGAGCCGGCCGCGTATCTGACGACGATCACGCCGGTTCGTGGCGGGCCGCGCGATTTGCAGCCCGCGTGGGTGGATCGCGTCAAGTGGACCTTCTCGGCGATACTCGCCTTATGTTATAATAATATGTAAACGTTAAGCCTGAAATATAATCCGTTCCCTACTGACTATCATCAGCAAAAATGTCATTTATCAATAGATTTTTTTACAGCCTAGATTTTATTACCTAAGCTTTAAGTTTTAAACCGTAAGAAATTGATCAATCGTAGTCGATTATTCTTTTTACATTCGATTGTGATTAGCTTCTCAATTTTTCACAGCTTAAGACTTAAAGCTTAGATAATGATTTATTGTAAAACCCCCCCCCCCCCATGAAAATTTCTTATCAATTACATATATGATTTTTTTTCTATTTGCATCGACTCAAATGTAACTCTTCTCCTTCTTGAGTTGATTTTCTAGCCTTCGGTATTAGAGGAATGAAGAAGTCGATTAAGATATGAATAGAAGATATTCAAATAGCGTTCTAGTGAAAAGTTACATGTTCTATAGAACATGACATTTATTTCAGAAAATTAATTCTATGCGTGTTTTTACTAAAAATAATTATTTTGTTTTATTCCTCAATAATAAAAATGTAAAAGTAATGAATTGCAACTGTCAACATTGCAATAATAAATTCAACTCGATAATATGAACACAGTATTTGCGCCGATTACATTTGAAATACCTATAATTAAATTATTTGCAATCAAAATAACGATTTATAACGATTAAATAATGTCCATATGATGTTTATAAGTTTATACAATATTTTAAATCTCTAAATTTAAATGTACATCCATATACATATTACCGTATATGTATATTACAATAAATTTACAATCATTATAATACTATTTTTTCGGATATCAAGCAAGAGTTTCGTAAATTTGGCATAAGTTTTGATGCTTTCTGATATTCTTTTATATCTCTCTTTCCGCTTTGCTACGATAGTACGATAATACGATAATATAATATAAGATATATATCGTAATGGCATATACCTGCTTATACAAATAATATAAGATAGTTATATAGATCGAAGTGCATTAAATTACGAAGTTAAAGTAGCAGGAATTGAAAAATAAAAAGATAAGTCAATCTCGTTTTGCCGTCGGATAAAGTAACGAGAGAAGAAGTACACGAGAATGAAACTAGTAATGAAATTTAAAAACATGCACGCGACGAGAGCGAGCATGAAGCATGATCAGCAGACTTCGTCCTAATGAAATTTCGACGACGCGAAAATCAAGAATCGACTTAATCTTGATCGTTCGTTTCTTTGAGATACAAATGGATATAAATGTAAGTAAATTGGTTCATACCGGTTCAGTGTTTTTTAACATTCTGTTAACCAACGCGATTTAATCTAAAATCAAGCTTGTTACACAAGATATCCTAGACTCACGAATTCCTTTAGCTGTCAGAAAAACGTGAAAAGCTCCATTTTTCTTTAACGAAAACTCGATCCAAAATTATTCTTCGTTATATCTTCTTTTTACTTTTTACATAAAATATTTTAACAATTGAGTAAAAAATTATATTTTTATCAAAATGTAAGTTTTACTTCAATTATTGTAATAAATTGGAAACATAATATTATATTTATAATATAATATAATATAATATAATATAATATTTATTATTAACGACAAATATATTAAATTGAAAAATGTGAGTTGAGAAATTTAAGGCACGTGAGTTAATTACATTAATTCGCGATATGAAATATCTACATATGTAAATATCAAAATTTCCTCATTAAAATGATTATTATTTTCTTAGTTATCCTTGCGTTATCTATGTCCGAGATATAAGAACGCCCACTATATAAGAACGTTGACTTGCGGCGACTTATCGCGACATTATCGAGATGCTGAGGCCGTGATCGTGATTTCGTGGGGAAGGAGAAGCGACTGCAAGAAGAGTATTTCCAGGAGGCCTATTACGGTAGATAATTTACGCAGATCGTTCCTGCGGCAGTTTCCCCACAAGAATTTACAGCGACAGTGCCACTCGGCACGACACTCACCAGGTGTAAATTCGATTACGATACTACTTGCGTCGATATTTCACTTCTGTACGAGTGGAGTAGGTAACGTCGCTGCGTAATCTACAAACGAAATTATGTGCACTATGCAGGCGGCAAAATTTCTACGCGTCTCATAAAGAAACACGCGATAGCAAAAATCAAATGGGAACAAAATTGAATCCGATAATTCCATCCCAATATAAACTTTAGTTCACAAGAATTTTGAGTATTTTAGCATTGGGTAAGTAAGCACATCGAAGTATTTTATTAGTTCGCAAAATAAAATGTAGAAAAAAAATTTTTGCGAATTATGATGAATATCTTTTTTAATGTCTTATCTATCTATACAGTGTCCAATAGTTTCCGCTAACATATGTAATTTTATGATAATTTTTGTCAATCTGTTTCTCAATTTATAACTTAATCAAATTTTTACTATAATCAACTTATCCAGATAACATGCATGTTACATAAGATATCTAAAAGACGTCGTTTAGTCATCTTTTAGACATTTTTTAGACATAAAACATCTAAAAGATGTCTTTTAAATATCTTATGTAGCATAAATATTATCTGGGTAATAATTAATAACACAATATTTTAAATACTAGTAAATATATTAAAATATTTGAATAAATTTTTAAAGATTCTTTATCTGAGCAATACAATAAAATTACTCATTAGCCGAGATTTAAACTTAGAAATAGGATAAATTTATATATATATATATATATATATATATAGAAGTATTACTCTCAAAAAATTGCTTTGTGATGAAAAGACAAATTGTCGTCTTATAATCTCTCAATTGTATTAAATACTTTTGTCTTCAGTTCAATGATTGCAAAACAAAATTAGTCAAATAAGAATAATTTCTTTAACGATCGCAATATCTGATAATTAGTATCATATCACCCGTGGGGTGTATTTGGCCCCAAGTGCAAACTCGATCACGATACTCCTCTTCGCGCGTCGATATTTCACTCGCGTTCGAAATGCAGGGAGCGTCGAGCGACGTAATCTGCGCTCTGCATATGGAACATGCGTGGGTAGAAACGCATGCATTCGATGCAACGAGAGAACTCGAGAGGGACGACAACTACGAGAGCCTCTCGCTTTTCATGCCGTCAGTTTTCAACCTGGAAAAATCATCAACATCTTATCTGATTATTGTAACTCGGCGCTGCCGAGTGAAAGTCTGTTTATCCTGATTTCTGTTGCGATGTACGTGATATCAATACGCGATAAACGTGACACTAAAGTGAATGCAGTGCTGTGAAATATTTTGATGAACGATAAATTTAATATAATTATAAAATACAAAAATAAATATATATAAGAGAAATATAAATAGAAATATAAATAGAATTATATAAGTGATATTTATAAAATTATAAATAAATATATTTTTAGCTAATTGGAAAATAATCTAGAATAATTGAATTTCAAAAGTTAATTGTATATATTAAATAATTTTGAATATTTTGATCAAGTACATTGGTATTATTACAAATTTTATATTTTTATTGTAGAATAATCAGTGACATAAGTATCCAATTTGCATACAGATTAAAACAGTTTTAAACGTAGGAAAGAACCATTTTTCTACATAAAATCGGAAGTTATTCTCTGTAACGTCCTTAAGACAGGGTCGTTGAGGACGACACTAAATTAGGAGATAAAGCTGTCTTGTTAAAGTTCTAGGACAGTAACTACATTAGTGTACATCGGCGGCATCTAATGTTTAATCCTTCTATGTACCGCGTCTTAGTATTTTTTAAACATTTATTCCAATCAACGTAAGATTCCTCATAATATTTAAACAGAATTTATTGAATATAATAAATTTTTTATTTTATCAAGTTCTATTTTTAACTATATAAAAAAATATCTATAAGGTATATGAAGCATAATATTTTTAAGCACATACAAATTAAAATGTTTTTTTTATTTAAAAAATTACAAATTTGTATTGCGAATATGTACATATTAATTTGAAGCTTGAATGAAATGCGTACCATATATCAAATTTA
Organism: Acromyrmex echinatior; assembly: GCF_000204515.1. The sequence continues at coordinate 2,058,099 of NW_011626988.1, forward strand.
ATTAGAACTAAATTCTATCAGATTTTGTCTTTTACTTCTTCTATAATATATGATCTCAATTGAGAAAATGTCGGCATCTAAAACCTAAAGTTATCGAGATGCATCGACGTCTTGAATAGAGGATTCGCTCACTTGCCCGAGCACGGCTAAGAGCTCGCTGTGAAAATCGCACATCGTCTACGCGAGTGAAAATGCCGGAGTAAACGGGCGAGCCGCAAGCGAGGGTAGTTTTAATTAAGCCATTAGGGGTGGCTGAGAGGCTGCGACCGAGCGGCTAGACGTTCCAACCCTCTTTCTCCTTCTCGCTCGCTCAGCTCTATCTGCTCTGTCTGCTTAAATTAATATAGCGCCTGCATTCCGTTCTATCACGTGGCGACGAAGCTCGTATCCAGATCGATTTCCTTCCATCCTGATCCTCGTTAAATTTACGGAAATAATAATGTAATCGTATAGACTCAAATCCGTATCAAAGCTTATTTAGTTGTGTATGCAATACGTGTCAAAAGTTCAGCAATTTCTCATTACAAATTCGAATTTCACGGACAAATTTCAAACTCTTTTATTGATGATTTCTTAGAAAGTGATGATTTTTATTACTGTATAAAGTTACGAAGTAGAAATTCTTCTTTTTCTTTAACATATCGTAGTTTCGATATTAATGCTTTTCGAAAAGTTAATCTTGAAATTTAGTAGAAAGAGATTCATTTCCTTATCGATAAAATTTTTTTATTTATATTTTGCAGATATAATTTTAATAATACAGAATAAAATATCGTAGAATTTTATATAATATGTACTTGCTCAGTTCTTTCACGTTTTCATGAAGTAATATTTAATTCTTAAAACGTGCAAATAATACAAATATTAATGCAAAAAGAACGTGGATTATATTTAAAGAGTATCATTAGCAGCGCAGATTTTAAAGCTTAACAAATTCATGGTTCATTAATTATTTATAATAATTTCAAATTGAAGTGCAAAGTAAATTTTTCTTTTGTATTTATTTTGAAAAATTTACACGAATTGATTTTAAAATGTCTTGATATTGCTTTCTTTTATTTTTAATTTAGCATGAAATAGCGTTTTTTTCAATATCATTTCAATATCACAATGAATTCATGATTGTCACAAAATTACTTGGGAGATTATTATGCTCGTATTTATCTCATGTTTATCAGCGCTAAATGCTTGACTTTCATCTCACGTTTATATTAAATCATCGTACAAGACAAATGTAATTCAGAATCGGACAGGGACATTAGTGCTGAATACGTGACATTAGAATACCGACCTACGTTAACATCGCTTTCCTCTTGAGACTCGAGATGTTATTCTTCCTTCTGTCTCTTCTGTCTTTCCCACTCATCTATTTTATCTTCTTACGTTTCATCGTTCACCAGTAATTTTTACGTCGCCCAGTGTGTCACTAGAGTTTTCGACGCGTCGTACCGTAACACTCGGAATGTCAAGTAGTTCGACCGTAGGATAGTTAAACGCAAACAAGCAAATAATACATAGTCGCATGGAAGTGCGTATATACTGAACAAACATATAACGAACCAAAAATAGATATTGTAGTTAAAATAAGATACGTGCATAATAGATGTTAGAAGTTTTAATATATGTTTTTTTAAGTTAACAGTTACAATATTTAATAAAAACATTTGCAAAACATTTGCAATTTGTCTAAAAAATATTTTTTATTATATAGCTTTTACGTTGTGGGATGTAATTAATTCATTAGTAATTTAAATTAATTAATAATTATAATTGATACTTTGTACGGATATTTTCTTCAAAGAAATTGCGTGGTTTACGGATTATCTCCATATCTTGATATATCGTTAAATATTAATGTTTTATGAACATTGCAGTTTATCAAAGCGAGAAATAACCTGATATAATATCAAACAATTGACATTTAATATTAGGTGTTGGAATTAATTCGTAGCGTTTTACAAGTGATGGGAAGTACTTTCATTAATGTATTTTTTAATGCTCATGTGAAATAAATAACATTCTTTCATTAAAAAACGCTACGAATTAATTCCAACACCTAATAATATTCCAAGACATGGAGATAATCAGATAAATCGTATAATTTTCTTGAATTATAATTAAATAGTTATAATATTTAAAAAGTAATGGTGATAACTGATGTAATAATTAGCGAATATTTACTGTTTTTCAGTAATAATATACTGATTTATTTTTAGAGTTTGTGATTTTCTGCAGATTGAATCTGTAGAAACCATAACTTCTAAAAAAACAAATTTTCGCTAATGATTACAGTTATAAATGTAGCACTGAAGTCAGTAATAATACACTGATTCACTTTTAGAGAGTACGAGTGTAATTACATCTAACTTCATAAGTGGAGTACAACTCGATTACCATTACTTTTCAAATATTATATATAACTATTTAACTATACCAATACGCCAAAATCCAAATGTAGCCAAAGGCGCAGGGCGTTAATTCGAGCGAGATAGCGTGAACAAATGAATATAAATGTCTGAAAATTCGCGTTCACTGTTCATTTGCTCAGTATATATACGGCACCTTCGAGTTTACTTTGCACTTACTTACCAGCTCGTCCGTCGTATCCACGCTCGTCGTCGTCGTCCTCATGCTCGCCGCTCTCTTCACCAGCCGTACCTTGCGTCTGTACGACTCTGGGTATCTCTGCAAGAATACGAGATAAATGAGAGGAACGAGTCTGGATGGAAGGCTGAGTTAATCCTGCAGAGGATCATGCTAAGAACTTCTCGCTCGAATCGATAATTGTTTCTTTCTTATACAGAGATTGAAAAATATTTTCTGATTTTCTCAGAAATACATCATTAATAATCATTAAAATTTTATCTTCTTCGGCGGTTTTTTTAATATATTTAAAAATATAAATGTTCATTATTTTATATTTGTGATGTTTGATCTAAAGTAATGTGCATCATGAAATCTGAGTTGCTCGAAGCACAAACAACCGTACGACATTTTCGCTCGTCCTATATTTATTACGTTGCCTGTAAGCCTTTTTGCATGGTAAAATATAGGCATTGTGTCTTCGTGATACTCGGAGGCAGGTAACGATGTAATCTTTCGTGACACGAACACTCGTTCTTGAAACTCGATTTGAAACTAAAAGCCGTCCATGACGGCGGAAGCAGAGAATAGGTCCCGATCCGATGGTCGCACACACGTTTTCGCAAATTTCGCCTAATTGGACAAGCGTGAGGAGATCCAGTGTCGAGATCGTCGCGTGTTCCTCCCGATCGATCGATTGATCATTCTCGAGAGCAGTACGGGTGTGGTCGAGCAGCTCCGGTGTTTTTTTTTGCTCGCCACCCTGGTAGCAGACTAAAAGATCGAACGTGAAATCATCTTGGTGAGAGACTTTTTGCATCCTCTTTCTGGTCATACAACGTTGCGCGTCTTTGTATAGTAATGTGCACGCGAATATATCGATAACGATAAATCGCATTGACAGAAAGAGGTTTTGCGATATTTTTTCTTTTATTTTGAATTTATAATTCATATTTTAATTCATAAAATTTAAATTCTCTGTAATTTTAGCATTCTGAATCTACTTTAAAGTATTATTTCTGAAAAAATTGCGAAAGAGTTCATTCAAACATTCTCAAGAAATGTAATTGCAAGAAATCCGCTTTCTCTTTCATTTTTTTTTTAACTGACTAGTTTCTTAAAATTTATTCAAATGTATCGTAACATCATCTTATGAAAAGGTACACAATTTCTCTTATTCTCTGTAGTCGGAATACTATCTTCTTCGTTGTATCGCGACATGCTTGGCGTAGCTCGCACAAAACGAGCTTGGCTCGAGGGGGGTGACGAGCGTCGACGGAAACGAAATCGAAATAAAAGATAAACGCGGCAATGAAACCGGGTATCAAGCACAGTGAACGCACGCGTGGGCGTGTACTTACTGATGCAAGGCGCAATATGCGATCTGCTCTGTTGGTAGCCCCTGGCGCATCTGTTGCAAGTAATACCGGTTACGCCGTCTTTACAGGGACACTGGCCGCTGCTCTGGTTACAGGTCTTTCCAGAAGCTCCGATCGGATGGCAGTCACACGCTATAACACAAAAACCGAGCTATTTAGTTAATAGAAAACAAGCGTAACTTTTATCAAAATAAATTTTTGAGAAAATTGAAAATTAATAAGGATAATATATATTGCTTTTTTATTTCATTATATGTATATTATTTTTATTAGAAATCATTCAGAATATTTATTTTGTTATTTATCTTGAAACACATCGAATACTATCCTCTTTTAGCTTCTGCACGGAAAGTATAATTTTACTGAAGCTCTAAAAATTTAGCATATAGCTCTGAAAAATAATTTTGATGGACTATTAAAAAATAATTATGCGGAACACTAGTTGATTGCTAGAATATTAAAACTTTTTCCAGCTTTGCTCATCATGCTCGAGTTTCCTACGTAATTATTTTGATGGTTCAACAATATTATTTTTAAATCTATATCTAGCTGAACTTTTAGATATTTTAATAAAATCGTTCTTTCCGTGACAATTGGAAAAGCGTGGTAATTTAGCGACACGTGATGTAAATGGTATGATTAATTAATTATTGGGGAAAATTTTATGTCAAAGCATAACTGAAAATCGGATGAAAGAGAGCTTTAATCAAGTTGGTCACGCCAAATCCACTTGCGTCAATCCGCTGATATTAGTGCATAGTGTTCGAATTTACTGTCGTCTGCATATCTTGTTATGCTGTACCGCATCTTTGAGATACGCTGATTCTATTAAGAAACAGTGTAGATAGGCGACCCGGAAAATGATGGAGATAGCCAAACAGGCGTGACGATCCGCTACTTGAAATTAAGATAAAGCGCGGACTTTACATGGCGCCTATAAAAGGACCTTGGCCATTGACTGCATCTCGATAAACGGAAGATCTTATGCAGGATAAAAGCACTTCATTCCCACGAGCAAGACACGAGGAGTATACTAATGTGGTGGAAGTTCTCGCGATTATCGGCAAATTGAAAATAAATCAAAATTTTTTAGATTAATTATAAAAATTAAAGAACTGATTTCTCGAATTTACGCTTAATTTTTAAATAATTTAAGATTAAAATATATTATCGAAATATTATGTTTAGAAATATTTGAGTTTTAATTTGATTTAAATAGAAAACTTATCATCATATTAAATAATAAAATGTCCAAAAACGTTCAATCAAGAAATATCTCTCATTAAATATATGACTAATAATTAGATATCTCAAATATTTTAATGTCACACAGTGATCCTATTTTTATAGATAAGATTTTTTTTATTACAATTTCTTAATTAAAATTTTTTCTGTAACAAAACTAATTATAGAAATATCAATAAATTTCTAATTATAAATAACTGAAAACAAAAGATATTTCACAAATTGAATTTCAGAGATATAAATAGACAATGAAATGTTATTCTTTTCTCAGATACGAATTAAATTATGAGAATTTTAATTCGAGAATTGATTATAAGAATATTAGAAATGGAAAAGTTGCAAAAGATATGCCTTGAAATTGTTTAGAAAAACTAAATTAAAAATATTTAAAAAATTTAAAATTAATTTGATTAAAGTGGGATATACTGTATATGATGTATTATATATGTATCGTAAATGATAAAAGGGGACTGCGAGATGAATGCATTCCAGTCTTATCCTAATTTTATGCGCCCTAATCTTACGTAAGGCATGAGAGTGCAAGATATTAAAGAGCCCTTCGCGATTGCTACACGTAGAACGAAGAGAATCTTCATTGGTCATTCCAGAGGATTTATAAAATCAATCAAGCGTGCCTCGACTGGATCGTCATCAAAGCATACTTTAGAGAAAGCTTATAAGCCTCCTTTGAGGTTCGATGAAGAAAATATTTTTTAAGCTGAAGAGAAAAGCTAATAAATATTCAAGCGACCACACATTTAGTTATACCGAATAATTTGCATAGGTACAGGAATGAATAACAATTATCTCTTCGAATATTCCTTTGTTTAATACGAGTAAATGAAAGTCGTTAATTTCTCTTTAATTTATATTGAAGACTTATCTGAAAATTGAGGATGACACTATTACTGGTGTAGTTATATTATTAAGTATAATACATCAGTTAATGTCTCGAAAATTACAGAACAAAAGGGAAGTGATAAATAAAATTGATTTATTGGTACATTTTGACGGTAATAGGTGTTACTTGAATACTATAAGAATGATACCTGCGTGTTTTTTTTATGTAAATCATAAAATGCAAATAACTTGTGAAGATAAAAGGGAAACATAGAATCATGGTATAAGTTATCATAATTATACGAGCATTAACATTCTGTCTCTCAAGAGAATCGTGCGTCGTCAGTGAAATTTACTACCAATAATCGCAACAAAATTGCGCTCATCGTAAAATAATAACCCGACTGATTTACGACAATCGTGCGTAATCAACTGCAGTTATGAATCCTTCTCGTAAATTGTATCGTGTTGATAATACAGGACAATGAAAAACTTATGTCGTACACGAAAGACTAAAATTAGCAATTATGTGCAAAATCTCATTATTTAACATACGAGATATACATGATTAAAAAGTAAATACATCAGTGAATTAAAAGTATTTTCAAAAAAACATTTTCAGGGAAAAAAATAAAGTTTATTGAAATAACAATTTAAAATTTAACAATAGTTATTAAAGGTGATTCAATAAAAAAGTAAGGAGCACACAATCATATACGCAAAATATTTTTTGCGAAAGTTATATTTATGTGGCTGTATGTTCCTTCCTATTTATAACAATTTAATTTAAATATGTAGCATAATTTTTTTTTTATTATGTACAATTATTTGGATGAGAAGAATAAGGTACATTAATCGCTTTTATAAATATCACGATCTGTTCATTTTATAACAGAATCATTATTCATGATGCAATAAATAGATTCTAATTATCTTAAGCCTACTAAAGTCGAGGCAATAATTAAACGAGACTGACGTCTCACTGTTTTCTGGAACTGAGTAACCATGGAACAAAGTTGATCCTTATCTTCTTTCGCAACTCTCTCGTCAAGAGCTAATTGTATCGCGTGTGGTGTACGAGAGACAACGTCTCGTTTAAATTTCCATTCCCGGCATAAATTACCATCTGTTTCGCGAGACGGTCCACGAAAATTAACGGGGAACACGATTCACATAATTCTCAATCGTCGACGGCTCGCACATTGACGTGAATTGTAGTTCGATCGTTCTTAAGTCCACTGCTTAGATTCATGGCGCGCAATCAAAATACAATCGCCCAATAAAAATTTTATTGCTATGGGTACATATCTTCGTGATTAGCGTTTGACATAAATTGGACTCGCCAATATTTCGTACAGACTAATGCCGACAGCATTCTTGTATCTTATTTAACTATTCACTACCGAAGTGAACTCAACGTGGCAATAATATATTAATCGATTTTTTTAAGACACTGAATGATTAAAATTTTTAATAGTTATATAAATAACAGAATATTACTGTCATTCATTTAAATTGAGCTAGATGGAATAAAAACATTTTTCAGCTTATTTACGAGAGTTATGAAAAAGTAATAAAGTCATAATTTTTCAGGTAATGAAGAAACATCATAAAAAACAGTAATATATTGTAAAAACCTTGAAGAACTGTCTTAACTGTCTTTTGAGCGACTAATCTTTCCGTTATCAATCAAATTTTATCATTTAGCACCAACTTGGATTGCGCGACGAATAGCTTAATCAACTGCGAACGTGCGCGATCGGCGATGCAGATTACAATTCCACGGACGTGTGTCACGGGAGGTCACGACACGGTTTATTGGTCACGCGGCGTTGTCATTAGAAATGTCATAAACAGTGATTAGAGGCATCACGGTGCAGCGGCGTAGTTCAAGGATTATTACGTTTCTTGTTGCGACGACCGCCGCCGGGGATACAAATTGCCGTCGTCTCCGGCCGCTGTCTCCGGTCGACGTTGGAAACGACGTTTGACTTTCGACACCTAAATCGCTGTAACGGTTGTTTCGTATCGTGCGACTTGTCTCCGGAGACAAGGAGTCGTTTGTTCCCTCGTTATGGGCCCTTTCGTTACCTATAAATTCGTTATGCAACTCTCGCCGCGAGACGCCAGACGTCAGAGATGAAAGCGGTAATCTCGCGTTACGATACCGCATGGAAATCATTCGAATTAGGATTCGTGGATAAAATCATTAAAATCAATCGTCATAGTTATTGCGACAGCATTGCGCATTGCAAATAGCTTATCGAAAAGTTAGCCCTGCTTCTATTTTTCTACTTTTGTCACTAATTTATATTTATTGTAAATTAATATAACTATATAATATTAAACAATTTTAGATTTGAAAATTATTCGGGTTTTAGTACTTATTCACAACTAAGCCTAAAATAAATGTTTATAAGAGTATAAGTCTCCATATAGTTGATAGTAGAATTTCAAATTGCAAATTAATTAGGTCTATTGTTATATTAAAAATTATATTGTTATTATTGTTAGTCTTGGTTCTTGCAAATTTAAATAAGACCATATAGTATACACGCTTCTAAAGAATTAACTACATGTATATGTAAAAATAATTAATAAGTATAATGAAATAAAGCGAATACATTCAATGATTTGAGATTTTTCATATAAAAAAAAGTCTTGAGCAATCTTCATAAGTCTAAGAATAAACACGCGAAGATCAGATGAAGGTTGTTCGAAAGTTGACGATTAAACATAGTACTCGTCAACTGACTTTTTTAATACCATATTATCTTGTTATGTAACAAATTACGTAACAAATTATAAGAGACTTATCCGAGAGATACTTCTTACACGCGATCTAAAAAGCTAATGTTACATGGATTTGATAACGATTTTAGCAGAATAGAACAGGAAAAGGAAAATAATGATATTTGTATATTATTTTCTTGAAACTGCACTTTCCCTAATTTATAAAAGCAATTTATTCTATTTTTTCTAACTTGGAATGAAACTCAAATTACAAATTGTTAGAATTGCAGGAAAAAGAGTTACTGATGAAAATAAGCTTGTTGTGAGACATTCAGTATGTAGAACTTGCATCAACGGTAATAACTATGATTTCCCTTAGCAACCCTTCATTGCTGGCACGCAAGTGCCAGCTCTCGTATCTCATCTGCCATCTCTTGACATGTTTCTTCAGATTATATTAACACTAAGAAGCCATTTCGTTTGTTTCCTATCTTTCGTTTATTGGTGAGATCTAAGCTGGAAAAGATACTGCGTATGCATGGCCGCGGTTAAATCCATTAAGCGAAGGGAATGAGACGAAAACGACTATGATGCCCGTGTACAATAGATCTCCCCCTATCTTTAGACAACTATTCTACGGAGGCACGTTGCTATTCTAATGAATTCTATGTTAACCTGATCGCCAGAATCGGAAACGGGAATTATCGGATTATCACGCTAGCGGTAAGCCGAGCTGGTTGTGCCGTTTTCACATTAAATCCAGGATTAAGAGCAACGTCTATTCAGAATTGCTTGTCACTTAAACTGTGCTCTTGTTCGTTGGTTGCTGCTAATTATTTCGTACCGCCATAAGATTGTGTCTTTTATTGATAAATTTGTCATAACAATTTTTATTATGGTAAGTGTAAAAAAAAAATTTTCATGTAATAATTTTTATTTTAATCTCTTAAATGATTATTTAGATTTGCTCTATTATTTCTCACGGTATATGAAAATCCCATAGCTTCAGTATTATCATATCTCCAGTAGTTCATTCCAGAGATTCTCAAGAGATTGAACACCATTTGATCCGCTATATTTTTTCAAGATCTGCTTAAAATAGAATGAGATATCTATGTATCTCATTCTATCTTATGCATCCATCTCGTTCTATCTTAAATGTCTTGAAAAATATGGTGGACCAATCAGAAGTTGTCTAAACAACAAATGGTGTCTAATCTCTTACTTGAGGATCTCTAGTTTATTTATTCTATATTGCATTTTGCTATTGCAGTATTATTTGATATTTTTGAACATTTCTTTTGAAAATCGAACGACGTATTTACAGTAAAACAATATCAAAAAATTAAAACTGAACAGTGCACTGAATAGCCATCTTTAATCATTCGTACATGACACTCTCGCTCTCTTTCGCTTTCTCTCTCTCTCTCTTTCTCTCGTACAACAAGTCTGCTTGGGACTCAGAATCGGACTCGTTCCTGCTGCGTGTACAGCTACGATAGTATCTAAGAGGGCCGGTATTCATATGTGTTCTCGAAAGGTCAGTGCGCGAATGATCGGTACGACGCGACAGCGCGCGCTCAGGAAGCACGACGAAGCACCGTAACTCACGTTTACGCCTGCGAAATGAGCGAGCATACCGGCGTGTCACTTATTGCCAGCTAATATAAACATGACTCCGAGACACCCATAGAGGTAGAAGAAAATGTGCGAGGCTCGTAAATCACGGTCATTTTACATTTTACTCGTATGTCAGGCGCGACACGCCGTACATGGCAGCTCGGCTCGATTTTGGAAACTATTAACTTGAATTATCATCTTCCACGCCGTAGGTTGTACAACCACTCTGCTTCAGAGAAATCGCACTGCGCAATCTCTAATGGTTCCACTTGTAACGAGCCGAGGCGCACACAGTCAACCGTTCTAACTATTCCACACCAACATTCGTTCACGTTTCTTCCTGCTATTTATCAATACTTTTTATGTTTGAATTTAAAATTATCTATACCCATATACACACGCTTGTTGCATTTTAAACATTTTCATTTTTATGAATAATGAACTGTTATAATGCAACAGAATTAATTTTGCAGAATATTTTTTGTGTACTATTACTTTCTAAATATTTCTACTCAATTAGTGTTTTTTCTTGTAAAGAATTCTCACTTAGAAAATAGAGTACTTGTATTGAAAAAAATGTCTGATTGAAACTGAATGAATCAAAAGATTTTGATTTATCAATCAGAATTCTAATTATCTTAACTAGAATTCTAGTAGATTTAATTAAAAAATTCTGGTCCATCCATTTTTAATCAGAATTCTAATTAATCAGACATTTTTCTCGATGCGGTAGAATCTTGAAATTTGTATCCTATAGGTTGTAACACTTATCTCTTTAATCGCACTAAATCTTACAAATTTTCAGATTCGTTTGGTATTAATCAACATATAATAGTTTCTAATTTTATTGGAAAGCGTAACTTTTATACGTAAGACGCAGCTTTTCACGCGTTTTGCATTGAAAAAGTAACGTGTAATCATAATTTTCTTTCGTTTCTGCTTTTTCGTAATGTAATTTTCTCGCCGCCCTCCAGCGAGACGAAGCTGGTTGGATCACGAATATTCGCTAAAAGGAAGCTTCAGAGAGACGAGCAAACGAGCTCACCAGCTCTTCAAGTCATTCCGCTCCTCAGTTCTTCGTTGCCTCTTCTCGCGATTAGCATACCGACATTCGTGGAAATACTATGTTGGAAAGGTTATCTTGGTTCTGTCCGCAACCTATAATAGTGATGTTATTTTAACTAATAAAATTTTCGTTGACATACCAATAATCCATGTATGAAGTTTCATCTGATCCTTCGCGATAAATGAATGAGCTCTGGTACCAAGAAATTAACTGTACCGTTACCAAATAATAGATTTATCATACTCATTCATATATTCACATGATTTGTTCTAGAGAAAGATAGATAGAGAATACATGAAGTCTAATTTTATCGATTTTACATTTAAAACGGAAAATCGTTAATATAAAAACTACAAAAGATCAACTAAATTCTGAAATTATAAAATATTTTCTAAATAAACAATTATATTTAAGACTTCTCGAAAGCAAACAGTTTATAGAAATTTATTTAAGAATATTTTTTAATCATTAACATTATTGTTTAAAGAATTCGAAACAATGTTTAACATATTTAAAATGAAATTATTTTTATAAAATATTACAAATTTAATAAAATTTACATAGAGAGATAATGAAAATTTTCAGGATTTAATGTAAATTTGTAAAAATACAGAATCGTGTTAAACGAACACTAACAAAAGTATCAAATTTTTGTAAAACATCTGTCAAAAATTTTATCTTCCATAGGACAGAATAGAAAGTGCGATCTCATGCAAAATAAAATAGAAATATGACATAAATCGAATAACGCTTTACGAAGTCGTCAATTGCCATAATACCACTCTTTCGCATCATCTGCCGTAACATCTTGCGCTTCCGGCTTCGGTTCAGGGTCTTTCCTATTCACGCTATTGATGTCATGAAAGCGTGAACCGGTCCCTTCGACAGCATCTTCAAGATTAATCCATTTCGCGGAAGTGCAAATGGTCCCGTCGTGCTTCTACTATCGAAGCTATGGATTTAGTCCTGCGGAATCCCCCGTCTTCCATATTATCCCACCGTTGAATCCAAAACAGCGCGTTTAAGCTTCCTCTTCTTTATTTTCATTATAATGTAATGCGGTTAACATTAATAATTTTGCATTTAATGGTAATAAGAAAAAAATAAAAATTAAGATACAAAAAATTCTTGGTAATTAAAATTTTAATGTAACTAAAAATGATACAAGTAAAAAGGTACTTAAGATAAAAGAGAGAATATATTTTAAGACAAATATATTTAATGTGAGACATTATTTTATCTTTTGACGTAAAATTTTTTTAGAAGATTAAACACGTCAGATGAGAATTGTGAAAAAATATATAAAGATTATATATATTTTTTATATATAAATATATAAAAAAATATATAATTATTTTTTATTTTTAAAGAGAAACTTAGAAAATTATTATTTCAATATGGAACTTATTAAATGTTTTTTATAGCGGATAAATTGTTTCTCATAAATTGATATAAAACAAATATGATTTTGATAAATTTCTCCCAAATTGAAATAAAATAGTGAAGTTTACTCTTTAAGATTATCCTTCTCATCATCCTATCCGCCAACATTCTCAGATGATGCGTTTACTAACGTCGGTTTATGCAGCTTCTTCAAGATTCCCATCCGGGAGATTTAGTCGATAAGTTGCGAGAAGCTCGGCTTTATATTATGAGCTTAAATCGTAAAAGCGACGCTATCGTTTGCCGTTTAGCGATAATCTCCTTCAGATTAAATCCTTCGATGGCAACACGAATAGTCGTTGCGTTCCTCTTTTGGAGAGGGTTCTCCTTATCGCGGCAGACACACCACTTTCACAGAGAAGACACCTCAAGAACTTGAATGGTCCTCGTCTCTCCTCATGATACTGTTATCGTCGCATCGATCGATCGACCTTGGTGCGTGAACGATCATACGTTAGTGTGCATTCCTGGATGGTCTCGCACTTGGAATCCAACTGGAAGTGGAGTCTCCGACTCGCGACGTCCAGACTGAGTAATTAGTCATGGTCAATGACGTTAAAGTTTACCCTTGGCATCCCTATTTATCTTTCTTTTTTTATCTTTCTCTTTATCGTGAGAGATTAAGTATTTTTTACATTAAATATGCATTGAGTCGTCGACAATGTCGACAAATATGCCACGAATAGATATTTATGAAATTCCTTATTTTATAAATGTGCACAAAATAGATTTTTCGCGACGTCGAAGCTGTAAAAGAAATAATCGATATTCCTGTCTCCGGATTAAAATCCAATCGGTATAAACGATCGCGGGCGCCGTTGTGCCAAAGCTCGTTTTACATAATGAAATTCCAAACCTGCTTTCGACAGCTCTTCGTTCTTCAGGATTGACTGTATCGGCAAGCGATATCGAAGCTGTTTTTTTATCTTTCTATGATTTAATAGTATTTATTTCTTCGATAAATTAAAATTATGAGGTGTCCGCAGGAAATGTTATAATTGTTGAACTAAAAGAGTTTGAAAAGAAAAAGACTTCTCTATTGAAATTTCAGAATGCATATTGTACTTCACTTTTTTCTTTCTAAAATATTTTTAATGTATTTAAAACAGAGAAACAGAAAAAGACATTAAAAATGAATTGTAGAAATTCTCATGCATGCAAATACTGAAGAAATCGCGTTCTTAATATCTCTCGATTACTTTGTTAATCAAATTCGACGTCAGTTTTATTCGCAATAATCGCTTTGCATAATGAAATTCAGAAATAACCTTTGACAATTTTTCGCTTCTCGTCGACAGTTCATCCGACTCTTATAAGAATGAAAAAAGAGAAGGTTCACCGAAAGAAACGACATATCCCTCTCACCTACTTGCTTATGCACGCTCGTATTTTTCATGCGAAGGTACGTTGAAAAGCGGTTAATTATGATTGCATTCGGAGTCGAGTGCGTATCTTAATAAAAAGCTAGAAGAGAAACTCCTCATTATGTGTATACTGTTCGAAGTCATTTTAAATTCTTCTTTGGCGTTTTTCCTCATAAGCGTTTAATGAGCTCACTTTATATTATGAATATATTATATATATATAAAACATATTATATTATCAAACATGATTCTCTTGCTACAAAAGCAATTCAAATAGAAATTATCATGTTGCTTCTGAAATGATTTTGAAATTCAAAATATGAAAGAATATGATAGGAAATTTTCATTATATCCATTTACAGCAAGAATTAAATTGCAATTGATTGATAAATATAATTATTATTTCTTTAAATATATAAGCACACGTTTTTAATTAATATCCATCGTGTCTTTTCAAATTGTTCGAGCGATTTGATCGTCTGCTTTTTCTTATATTCTTTATCTTACGTTTCTCATCCGTGTAATTGCATCTGCCAATCTGTCCGGTTCACGACAATTCCATCTCTATGTGATCACTTAATTAATCCATTGCAAACGTATAGTAACCATAGACTGGTGATTGTATCTTTTTAAGAATCGTACAGCGTGAAATGCAATTGAAAGGTAAACGCAGCATTCTGGATAGTGTCCCGACTTTGTGTAAAACATGACCAGGCATTCCCCTCTAAAAGTATTTACGGGAGAACGCATGTTGAAACAATACCCACCTAACAATTTGTTTATTTTCCATCGGCAGGATATGCTACGTCACACGAAACGGGGTCTTTGAAAAATTTACGTTGCACAGAACGTTTTTTTTACGCTAGTTTAGCTAAATTTTTAACCTTCTAAAGACAAACATTGATTTCATAATATTAATTAATTGAATTTTTTATTACCTTAATTAGTGAGTCTATAAAATAATCTGACAATAACGTAATTAAATAAAAGACTTTTTTTAAGTAATATTTCAGAGAAATACAAGAAGTATCGCATTTATTTTCTATTTATTATAATGCTTTCCTCTATATAATAGATATAATCTATTTTTATTTAATTATTATTTAGGATAAATCTTTTTTTTCACAAATGAAAATAAGAACCAGTTTCTTAATTATATTCATCTGCCTCTTATATTCATCTGATCTCTTGATTTTTATCTCTGGCTGAAGATCATTGTATATAAAATTTGCATAAAATGTCTATATGATTTGTGAACTTTACGTTTCTCATAAACTGTTTCTCACTAAAAAGTACAAGTTTACTGATCGCGATGCATCCTGAAAAGATCACGTAGCTAGCATAATCGTGTCTAAATGCGCGAATGTGTGGGAGAAGAGAACCCCGACTGGATTTCGGGAGCGGTTGCGTCCATCCAGATTATTATGGTCCAAAGAATCAAGGCAGAGAAAAGTAGGAGAAAGAGAAACCGAATAAGAGAAGAAAGCGAAGCTCTCTTTGGTGCGTCATAAATTCGACTTATCGGGTCAGTCTCGCGAGCATACACATATTTATATTCCTATATCTATATGAAATTAAGGCGCCGTAAGCCGATTATCGAGAAGAGTCAAACTGATCCTGAAAGGCTTCTTCGTCGTCTTCTTATTCACCCTCTCTATTCGTTCTCCCCGTGAGCGTTAAAAAAGTTACGTTGCAATCGCGATCGTTTTTATTTTCAGATACCATTTTTATTATTTCGATCCATACTAATTATATCTAGTTGATTATCAAACAGATTTTTTACAGTTGTACGTTTCACATTAAATAAGTATAATATATACGTTCTATATCTTTCTAACGATTAATTCATTAATAAAAGATTATTATTTAATGAAAATAATCTATTAAATTTTAAAGTTTTATTAACTTAATGGGATGTAATTTTAATATAACATAATTTTAATAATTTATTACTCCTAATAATTTATTAAAACCTTTTTAGAATTTTATTATAAATTAAATAAAACACTATATTCACTTTATCGACATATTCATTAATCGGCTTATTTTATGCGTTATGTATTACTAATGTATGAATGTGGATTGAGTTTACAAGCATAAACTTGGAGATTTAACGGGTAACGTGCGATATAAAGAAAATTTCAACATCCGATTCGAGAAACAAAGAGTTATCGAGAGAGTAATCTTGATAATAAATAACCGTTGAATTTAATTCGATAGACATAATCCGATTATAAACGTGAAACTCCTTCCTCATTTTAAAAAGCTCTACCGTGACACGTCATCGCGTAGCTTTCGACTTTGAGTAGTCAGTATTTCGAAGTCAGTTACAGCAGATTCGGAGATGGGTGGCCAGATAAGGATCTTTGTGGCAACGGACGTCCTCTTACAGGTGGCATAAATCCCGCGCGACTAATTAGAATTTTATAATGGAACGAAAATGGGTATCAGATTACACGGTCGGCGCGCGCTGTCTGGGGATCATAATTATAAAATGCAGGCGCATGTGCCGAATTTACATTCTATACTCTGCCCAAGATGAGATCGCGATGAAACTATGGCGACGTAATATATATATATATTAACGTATCTAAAAAATAGGAAAAAAGAAGAGACAAATGCAAAATTAAAATTTATTAAAAATTTTATGAATGGCAGTGCATAGCAATAAAACACAAGGTTGGTAAAAAAACATGTTTTAAAACGTGTTTTAACGTGACTAATTCTACAATGTGCTTTTTGTTTTCTGTTTTCTTGCTGTTTGTCTCTTATCTTATTGATTAAAAAGACAAGAGACAAATAGTAAGAAACAGGAAATAAAGAGTACATTGTAGATTAGCCTTAAACACTTTAAAACATGCTTAATTGATGTTTTTAATCACTTTTAAATATGTTTTTTTATAATACTGTTTAAAGCATATTTGAAGTATTAAAAACATATTTAAGAAAAAACACAATACGTTTTATTCTTAAAAAAAAAGTCTTTACCAATCCTGATAAAACATTATGCACTTTCGAAAATAATATAATAATTTGATTAAAATATCAAATTTGACAAAAATATTACATTATTGTATTTTAATGTAAATAACTAATTTTTAGTTAGCATATTTACATTCTTACTAAAATTAAAACAATTTGTCTGTTTTGGGTGGAAAAAACTTCCTATTTCATTTAGCCAAATTATGTACGGAGTTTATAAGTATAAAAATTATTTTGTTATCTCACTAATAGAGACAGTCGTACTGTTTCTATGTCACGTAATTAGCCGCAAATAAACATATTTGTATACTGTAGAATTACAGCGTAAATTGAGAGCGGTACGGAAATTAAGGTAAATGCAAATGGTGAAGATTCAAGAGCTCTCGACTTGGTGCCAACAACTCTTCGTTTTTTCCTCACGGATAAATCGAGTTCCGCTTCCATGCAATTATTCCGGCGACGTCCATTTAACCGTTATGATTTATTACATGTTTCCGGTCGCTAAGCCAAAGTACGAGCATTATAAAATTATGCAACGTAATTTCACAGTAATATTATTATTAAAACCTTTTATTATTTTTCTTCAAAAGAGAGAAAACATTTTTAAAAGGACAGTCAATATATTTTATAATATTGCAATGTTTCTAAAAAATTTTTAATTTTTCTAATTTTTATTCAAATTTACATCCAGGTGCATTACAAGTTCCAATTTAATTGTATTTACTTTATATTGCCGATAGCCAGTATTGATACTATATTATCTAAAATTATTAAAGTTATAAAATATGTGTATATTTATTATTAAATACATAAAAGAATAATAAAACAATAAAGCAAAATATAAATTGCATAAAATAATTATTAATTTATTATAATGAATCTTTGGTTTTATTAGAAAAATTATTCATTGTAGATATACATATAATATTAGGTGTTGGAATTAATTCGTAGCGTTTT
>NW_011626988.1:2076359-2093220 GCF_000204515.1 Acromyrmex echinatior
AAAACGCTACGAATTAATTCCAACACCTAATAACATTTGTCAAAATATTTTCATAAATAATCGATAGCGATTACAGAGCTATCCCTGTAAATTTCGTTGTGAGATATCATCATTTGCGACATAATAGTAATTCAGTGTATAATTCCATAAATCTATTGACATGTTTTCAATTACGTTTGATGTCAATTTTACAAAAAATAAAATTAAGAATAAAAACTACTAATGTAATTACTAATGTAATTTAAATATTTAATAAGGAAGTTTATATAAGTTATTTATCTCCATGTCTCGATGTATCGTGAAATGCCAATGTTTTGTGAATATTGCAATTCGCTTCAGTATCAAATTGCTCTCGTCCTGATCATGGTTCCGATGAAGTGGACTGCAATGTTTATGAAATATTGGCATTTAACGATATATCAAGACACGAAGATAATCCGTAGCCATTCCTTAAAGAAAATATCTAATAGTAGAAACCTAATATTTAAATTATCATTTAAATATTCAATATTTAATGTATAAATATCATATAAATTTAATTTAATTATTATCGAATTATTATATAGATTCTCGTGAGATGATTTTATTTGATAAGTAATAGAATTTGTTTTTTTGATATGAAGTTCGATTACGTCAATCTCACTGTCAGCTGCTTTGCAGCAGTCAGCAATCCATGTCAATCTTGCTTTTTTTTGTATAACTATTACATAAGTAAATTCACGTTTCCTTCATTCGCGCAGACCGTAGACGTTCATAGTGGATAAGCGGATTTTTATCAAAGCTCGACCATCATCGTGTGTCTGTTCGTGATTGCGAAAAGTATGCGAGGCGGATCCGGAGGCCGAATTTGCATGTCGAAATTCGCCCACTTGTTTCTTCTCGCAGCGGGTAGCTCATGGGCCATTTTGATGGTCACTTTCGGCCCACGTCCTTCCACGGTGCAGGTTCCCGCCATCCTCTCTTCCCGTTTCGATAAACTGCCGTGCATCACGGGCATCCGGTCTCAGATACGATGTCCCGCTGATGTGCTCAACGTGCCGAAAATAACGAAAAGAAAGATCTCCTCAATCTCCGTTCGGTGAAAAGTTTTTAATACGTAAGCGCTCAATTATATCCGAGACGGGGAATAACTAACGTGCCATTAAAATGATAATGAAATAGCGAAAGGTTTAAATCTCTGTAATCGAGTTAAATTAACACTTTGAAGAGTTTCAAGTACGTGTTTATTAAACGAACGAACTATAGTTTCCGTGATAATGAAAAGATTATTCTTTAAACATACGTTATTTCTATAAAAAATTATTATTATTCTTAAACATTTTAACGTAGTGTTTTTCTACTACTTGAACATACTTATTGTGATTGCTTTGTTTGATTTCAAATGGTTGATTAAGGAATACAATTCACCCTAATCACTCATTCTGAAGTCAAGAGTCGTGAAATGTGCAGATGCATTATCACAAGCGGACATTAAGCGTGAACCATGCAACTAAAAGCGATCAATTAAATCGAGAACAAGAGCGGTATGCACGGCATATGGATGTGGACCAATTTATTAATCGGATTATCAGCCTGATTTCCCTCGAGTAAACCTTCCCCAATCCAACTGACGGGACTATACGATGATAAAGTCAATCCATTGAAGCCCGAATAATTCCCCTCTCGTACCGCTCGTCCTCGATGTTTCGTCCAAGTTTTCTTCGAGGATTCCCCTTTTCGTTTTTCCATCGCGTCGCGGTTCTCTTCTTCATCTTTTTTTATCTCATATAAAGGGAAGAGGGAGAAGTGAAAATCAAGAGTTTCTTGGCGCGTCTTTGATCGAGAGAGCTGGATAGATTGACGGGATCGAGAACGTGCGCGGGTCAAAGCACTGGAAGTGAATCGAGGCTTTTTTTCTACTCTCACCTCCAAGATCAAAGCTGGCCGCATCACGGTGGCTCTTGACGCGCGGCTGCCACAAAGCGTTTATTCCCACCTTTCGGTGTGTCTGTGGACGTGACTCGTTTCGGATTTATCGTCGGTGAGGATAAGAAAAGAGTAAGCAAGTGAGCGAACGAATCCTCTTCGCACGCGAGTGGAGATGAAATTAGGAGCGGAAGGCCGTTCGAATGAAATGGGAGGTGGCGGGAAGTAGAGATCTTATCATCACGATATAAATTTCCGCGGATTCTTTCTCTTTGTCGCAAATCGTCTCAAGATCTCTGATAACGCCGTGTACGAGCGGCACTTCTTTTTTGCCGGGCGGCGAATTTAACTACCGCCCGTCTAATTTCCGCGCAGAATTTAAGTATATGATTCTAATCTTTATGAAGAAAGTAATGTTAAGACATATAGGTGCTAATGCATTAAACATATTAAACATATTTGATATAAATTTATAATAACAATTAAAATTATTAAGAATAGAATTGTAATGTTCTTGTATAATTTACATATATTTGATATACAAAGAAGTTAACTGAAAATTGAATATAACTTTTTTTATAGTTTGTTGATTAAAAATTGAACAAAACATTGATATCTTTTCGAATTTTTTTTTATTAAAACTTTTTAAATTTAAAACTTTCGACCATGGTTATACATATTATTAGGTGTTGGAATTAATTCGTAGCGTTTTTTAATGAAAGAATGTTATTTATTTCACATGAGCATTAAAAAATACATTAATGAAAGTACTTCCCATCACTTGTAAAACGCTACGAATTAATTCCAACACCTAATATTTTTTTGCATTATATTATTAATAAGCGACAAGTTTCAAAATAAATAATAAGAAAAATTTGAAAAATTATACAAAAAATGAGAATTAAAATATTGATTTATATTATATTATCAATTTTATGATATATTAATTTTGCAGATATATAAATCTTGAAATTAGACCGAAAAGATTGATGCGTTCTCATGGGTATCTCGCAGACTGACACGACATAAATCAATCGATCAGTCAGAGAACATGGCAATATAAAAACTGTCCATTGACAGTTTTTATATTGCCATGTTCTCTCGCGTTGATCGACTTGTTTGAATCCTCAACGAGACAGCTACGAGAATGCATGTAGGTTTTTCTGTCTTAGTCTGTTAGAAACCGCTCAGTGGTTTATAAATCCTATTTATATTGATTTTACGATTTCTTTTGCTACATCATATTAATTATTATGAAAAAAAATCTAGAGAATTAACGTTTTATTAATAAAATATCCAGAGAGATTCAATATACCTTAGTCAATACAATTTACGTTAGATATTACATATTATCTCGTATCAGATATTATTAGGTGTTGGAATTAATTCGTAGCGTTTTTAATGAAAGAATGTTATTTATTTCACATGAGCATTAAAAAATACATTAATGAAAGTACTTCCCATCACTTGTAAAACGCTACGAATTAATTCCAACACCTAATACATATAGATATTATATTGCACAATCACTTGATTAAATAAGACAAACGAAAGTAAAAGCAATTTATCGTGAAGGAATATAATATCTATCAACTTAACAGGAGTAAAGTTAGATCAATATCTCGACATCAATCTTTTACGAAGGAAAGCTTGATTTAAATCCTCTTACTGTCATTTCATTAAGAACTTATTCTTGAGAATCGATTTGCGGATAGACGATGAATTAATTCTATTATAATTCCGAGCAGCTAAAGCATGGATTATCTATGCCAAATCATCAATATATATAGAATCCAACTTTCCTGTTTTAACGCGAAGTCAATTTGATTTCGAGTTCATCTTCGCAACTCAAAAAAAAAACTTGATCTCGAATCGTTTAAACTTTACGCGGACATGATCGAGGAGGAGAGAGAGGTATCTCATTTCGTTCATCGTCTCGGGAATCGCACTCCAGGCGAATCGAATTATCCTCCGTCACCGTTCTCGCGGATAAACTTTTTTCCGATCAATAAAGCGGCAATACCTTTCGGGAGGAGCATCCCGCTTCTGCTATATCCTGGAGGATTCACGGCTCATTTGGCAGCCGAGTTTCGCGAAAATTTCCCGTGGTATGACAGCCATGCCGTAGATTGGTTATTGAATAAAGCAATCACCATGAGATCCCATGGAATCGCTCGTTATTCGCCGGCTGCCTTCATAAATGAATGATCGCACGACTCGACGCGTGATAGGGGCGATGGAAAAAATAATCTACCCTTTGACATGTGGAATGCGAAACAGACAAGCTCGCGAATTTGTTGGGATTAAACGGTATTATCTACGTAGGGAGTTGTAGATCTACTGAAAAATAATTCAAAGATAAATCCTTTTATTATGGAGTGCGATATTTCATCTGATAATTTTTTTTTTCAAAGAAATCTAATTATAGAGAATGTTTTCATATCTACTGAAAATAAAAACGCTGTTGTGAATATCGATTTTATCCAAGATTTTAATTGAAGTTTATAAATGATACAAAATTCTATACAAATTGGAAAAAATAAAGCTTCTTTTTAATGAGAGATTTTGATTAAAGTCACATTAACCTTTAGTATGTATAATGATTTTCCCAGTCTTTTATTAAACACGATGGGTTATTCCATGTTCGATCACTTATAAGTAAATGAATAAATATAAAAAATTATTAAATAATTCTTACATATACTTTAACATCTTTAAAAAGTATAGAATTGTTGTGTAATAGAATTGTGTATTACAAAAAATATAAACAATAGTGATTATTATTTAATTAAGTATTCCTAGCATTTCAAAGAAAAAGAAGTGAGTAGGACATAAATAATTCAACTGTGTGTACTAAGTTAATTACATAATCAATTTGTGTCGTATGAATTAGATGAACACAAAATCATACGACGCTTTCTCAACGCTATATTGAAATTTCAAGAAAATCTCTTCATGATATATTCATTCGAAAGAATATGAATTATTTTAATTGTACATTACATTTTATTGATAGCTAGACTTTTCTTCATCCCAGTCTCAAGTCTTAAACGAGAAGCCCGCAGGTTCCATTTGAGACATACTCTCGGCGACTGATGTATTCGCGTCACGACGAAACCCCGACGTCGTTGTACCCCACGACTCGCCCCGTTTTTCTTTTCTCTTTTTTTTTTCGCTTCCACCCCCGTAATCAGGCAGCTCGCGAAAGAAATTCGCATTCATAACTCAAACCGGTTCTCGGTCCCTCTCCACTATCTCGTTGGACCTTCCTGTCTTCAGACGACACGTGCGCGTCAGCAAATTGTTATCCCTTCGTGTACACAAGGTTGATTGAACCACCGCCGATCCTCTCGCGATCCCTCGATATTGTACGTGCTACAGTCAATCCGAAACTTTGCACGGACGCGGCCGGAATCTATGACAATGTAAGTATCTTAGCACCAGTATGAAGTTGGCATTCCAACTTTTGAAAAAATTAACTTTCTATGGCTTTTCGATTGCTCATTCGTTTGCACATGTATGCACATTTTTTCGTTCGCACTCTTCTAATAAAAAAAATTATTAAAAATTGACTTGTTTCTGCGAATGTGAAACGAAAATCTATCGATTGAGACTAGCTAAATCTAATTTGCTCGTGGTTAGGGGTTACTATGAAATCAGCCTTCCAAAATTGTTTTTTAATAACTTTTTCATCAGAAGTGTGCAAACGAAAATTCGAAATATGCACTCATGTGCAAACGATGAGCAATCGAATGCTCATAGATGGATAAATTTCGATGATCGATTTTTCTCGATAAGATTGTTCGATGAGCAATAATGATAAATTATCCATACGTTAAATTATTCAAAATTTACATGTGTCAAGCAAATGGAGAAGAAATAAAAAGGATTTAATCTTGTGATATAAGTATATATATTTGCGACGTGATATGTATTTGAACGACGCAATCTCGAAGAACTTGCGGAGAGATAAAACGTTTTTCATATAATCCTGGAAAGAACTTTTCTCGATACCGCAGCATGATGGACCACCAGCGACGAGATGTGAGAGGGAAAAGCTAGATCATCGGGCACGGAAGATCTCATAAAATGACACAACGGGACGAACGATGCTGTAAAGTCTGTATGTGGCGCGCGTAATGTGGTGTCGGGTCGTGAAACCTGCTGAGATAAAGCGCTCGTAAAAGATGGACGGCCGAAGTGCTCCGGTCTAGTTTAAATGCTGCGTATATATATATATATATATATATATATATATGTGTGTGTGTGTATAAAGTGTAGGTATATACTTCGGGCTATAATGCCGCGCGTCCTTAAAGATGGTCCATTTTAAAGATATACTTCGTGAACGCGCCATGGCTCATAACATTAATGAGATTTGTTCGTCATGGCAGCTTACGCCTTGCCGATTTATCTGGTTCCTTCGAAATTATCTATATTATACCGAGAAATGTTCCTCGATTATGCCTTTTTAATATTATGACAGGATGTTGCTTGTCTTAATTGATCTAAGTCAAACTGGTTAATTTAAATTAATTAGCATTTCTTTTTAATTTTCGTGCTGAATGAAATTATTCGACAAAAAAAAGAGATAAAATTTAAGATAATTTATCATTAGAAAATGGTTGTAAATATTAAATTTATCATATGTGATATTTTATTGGAAAGCAGAAAATATAACGATTAAATTAAATATTTAATAAAATATAAAATCGAAATATGTGAAAGTAACAATTTTTTTATTTTTACTGTATTCTATATTACTTAATATTATAATAAGGCTATAAAAAAAATTGTTTAAAGAATTTTCGACAGTAATTTTTAATTTAAGATCTTAGAATCGTAACTACGTTTTTACGTAACATGCAATGCATGGCTTGAGATAATGCAAATACTCCGTAAAAATAAAAAAAAATCACGGCACCATACTCATCATTGACTACGAAAAAGAAGATATTTCGCAAAAGTTTCGTGTCTGCTATCTTCGATAAAACAAAAGCAACTTCGCAAATCCTTGCGAAGTCTAGCGAGATAAACTGTTCAGAAAGTATTTCGAACTTTCACCCTCGAACAAAACCTATCTAAAACTTGTAGTATAAGACATACGAATTGTTCATGAATTTTCTGTTTTTGTGCATATTTTCAGGGGCATACTTAACTAAAGTTTGACTTTTCTCTTTCAGTTTTTCTAGGAAATTCGAAATAGAGCGATAATATCCTTATACACGAAAAGAATGGTATAAATTTGCTATAACTGGCCAATAATTTGCAATTAGCGCGAAAGAATTGTGATTTGAAATGTTAAATTTTTCAAAAAAACTATTAAAAATTTCAAATCTCTTAATATAATTGTATTTTCATACAGAAAGTCTTTAAATATTTTTATAATATTATATATATAATATTATAAAATAAATGATACAAATTAAAAGAGTTGCAATTAATAATTGTTAAACATGACAATAACAGATTGTCATCAAACTATTGAGCTTTACATTAATTTATTTTCTTTAATTAATTTCTCTACACCTTTATTCGCGTTTCTCTTCATTCGTTGTCTCTGTCGATCTTACTAACAAAGTGCCTTCTTGTATTATAATTTCAGGTCCACCTTCTTCGAGATTTTCTTTACACGAAGATGTAAATACTCCAACAATTATCCCGTATGACGGCCGTCGGTAGTTAGATGCACGTGCTACATAAAGTAAGTCCTTCTATTTACTCCACCTCACACAAAACTTTAGATTTACTGGAGACATTGCCATCGCCCACCAGAAGCTGATGGATGTCTGTAGTGGTCAACTGGAGAGTCCTCGAGTTCTCGTAACGGCTCGTTTCCCGTTGAACATGCGTTTTAAAAAGCCACGTTCGAGATTGAAGTGGCGCCGTGTTTCCCTTCATTCCCTGGCGCTTTCCTTCCTTCGCGGAGATCCGGGATTCGTGAATATTTCATATGATTGTGACAAGATTGTTATCCGAACAAACCACTTAGAAATATCTCACTTCTTTTTGAGCTGACTCGAAGACTTTCCAGCTTTGAAAAGTTTTACTTCATTCATGAATTCGTACAACGTGACGAGACTGACGAATGTTTGTTTTTATAGCAAACATTGTCGCGACATATAATAATAAATATATTTTACAAATAACAAAATAAATGACAAATCGTCATTTTTCAAGAATAAGTACTACTAAGTTGCGCGTTCCAAAATTTAATTCTGTCAACTCGAGTATCATTTTATTCTTGGTCACTGAATGTTGAATAAAGATAAAAGATATTCGGAGTCGACAAAGTCAAGTTTTGGAAACGCACCCCTGCAGAGCACATATTATGAAACTATGTTGGATGTTTCTCTAGAAAACAATAGAAATTTAGAAAACAATTGGACAATTTCGAAATCGTAATTCACATTGAACAGTTCCATAATACATGTCTAGATATCCATCCACTACAAGACGTGTTAAACTTTCTCTGTGCAAGCTTTCGCACAGTGTCCCATTATCAGTCCCATCGAAGAATCCGAGCTCGAAAGAGCAAGGATAATTCAGCGCCGTATCGCGCATACCTACTCTTGTCCTCTGCATTCTCTCTCACTAGAACGTCGTCGTCGTCGTCGTCGTCGTTCGATTCTCTCCTCTCCCGACTTTTCGAGTGTCCTCCGCTGTCGAGAGCTCGCGCACTCCGCAGATGACCCTCGTGAGATACACACATACCTGGGTGGACCCCAGGGGGAACAGGTTCTCCGATTCGCTCTTCGGCATATACTTAGCAAACGGGACACGATGCGTGAAGCGCGCGTGCATATGTGGGATGCCCACCTGTGGTCGCGTGGAGATGTGTAGAGGACGACGACGACGATGACGACGACGACGAAGATGCCCGGAGCCCAGGTCGGACTTATGTAAACAGGCTTGCGTGAGGAGAGCCCCGCTGGCTGCGCGATACCGACACATTATGCGCTCGATGCTTTCCGCACGCGAGCGAGCGTATATCTCCCGTCTCTTTCGTCTCTCGTGCCATTGTGCGCATCTTATACGACATGAAGATACCACTCCTCGTTACGTCCTAAATGCAGGACTGTGCTGTATAATGAGCCTTTTACGCACGGCACTGCGAAGTGCCGAAGTAATATTTCGAACGAAGTTCACACGAACGTGTTTCTTCCACGAATTTAAAGATGTGACGCGTTTCATATTATTCAACATTTGCTTGTTTTTCTAATTACAATTTAATTGTGACTCGTATATGACGTCAAGGTATAATACGAGCTTATTTAACTTAACGACGTAGATACATATCGAGAAAAACGTCGGTTTGGACTTTCGCTAGTGTTTACGTTATATAAAGATTTCACAGAATGATAAACAAAAAAGGGTATATTATACAATAGTACTTGGAATGCTATTATTTTTAAATGCTATTATTTAGTTGCAACTTTATTTAATATTTATGACAAAAGATAATATATTTCATGAAAATATAAATAGGTTATTAAGCAGCGGAATTTTATATAAAAATTTGAATATTGCACAAATGTTTTATCAGGAGCCTCGTAACTCTGTTTACATCGAACGTGATCATTTTCACGGAATATTCAATTATTATGCAATATTACCATTTTTAATTCAAATATACATCGAACGTGTCGTATGCAAAGCCTTATTAGTGTCACATGGTATCGATTAAAGCTGCCAGAATATCGAGATTCCATTTCATCCGATATACTGGCAAACCGCGTTAGCGAACTTTGGCAACGAACAGTCGCAGGACTCGAAGACTCGTGTCCAAATTAACGATAGATTTTCCTCTCTGTGTGTACACACGTCTCATTATACGAACACGTGCGCGAGAATTCACTGTTAGGATTTGCACATATTCCAGTTCGCTTTAACCTGCGTTTCCGACCGACTTGATAGCGCAAGCGAGCAGTGAAACACGAGAATGCGTGTTCGTGCAAAGTTGCCCCGAAGCGAGTTCTGTTTGTGATAACTCTTGCCGGATACCGGACAGAGTTCCCCCTCGACCAGTTCTCTTGTTATAAGAGACACATTTGAAGCAACGTGAACGGTCGTGGCGTTGCGTTTTCGCAGAACGTGGAATTTTAGAGAACATGATTTTCTCGCGTAACTGAGAACTAGTTTCATTCCGCCTATAAAATCCTCGTTAATTCTGTTTCGCGCAAAGACATTCAATCAGTACGCTCGATTAAGAACGGCCACAATAATAGTTGCCAAATTCATTCAAAGCTATTTACGTCGGTTTGGTTGAAAAATAGAAATCAGTAATGCTTGCAATTTATCGCAAATATCAATTTTTCAGTCCCGTTCTTTACAAACAAAATTAAATCATATTATATGATGCCATCGAAAAAAATTTGTTTTTACAAGAAGCAATGATTTACTCATCGTGTTCGATTGTCTGTCGAGATTTGGATGACTTGTTTCAGAAATTAACGAACGTCTTTTCTCGTGGATAACTCAATCGCGGGAGATTGGCGAACTGGCAATTATGCACGTGCGAATAAATTTCTGAGTGACTTCGCCAAGTTGGATGACGATGAGGAGAGCGGAATGATGCAAGGATGCAAGACGACTTGCCTAAGGCCGTCGTTTATGTTTGACATTTATCGAGAACGACATTTCTATCCGATATTCTTTCACGCGTTACTTAGACCCCTTGTTATTTAAAGACTGTGCCGTGCACAAATTAACGATCCCCGAGATAACGCGGTCGTTAACCGCTATTGCACAAATGCTCGTTTGTAAGATAGATACCGACGGGGAGTGGACAGTATATAAAAATCGCAAAAACGAGCACACACGAGCAGATCCTTTCCTATGTTTATTTTTTCGTTGGGCTTTCTTTCGCCTGCGTTATTAACCTTCCCTTATTGCTGAAATGTAATTTTGAAGTGAGGGATCAGTTATACGTCTTTGCACATTTTCGAGATTAAAGTATCTTAAATGATCACGGTATCTTAAATTATTAGTTTCGGATATCATCAATGTCTAATTTCTTCGCTATCTTATCCTTAATTCCCATTAGAATTATGCTTTTTTAAAATTGTATAAATGATTTTATCGTAAAGTGTATTATAAATATTTTACCACTAAGCGCAAAGTGCTAAAAAAAAACGTAATATTTTAATATTAACCTTTTCGATGTACTGTATTTACTCACTCAAAAAATCATTTGTTATATTCTGTGTAGAGCTCGTAAAACACTTCACGCGGATAGTACCATACATTTCGATTTTATTTAATTATACTTCATGGCGTACCGTAAATAATTCTAAATCTCTTATACAAATCCATTTTCACGATTAGTAATAAAATGCGTGAATAACGCGTGCAGCCATGTGCAGCGAAATGATTGAATTCAGATTAGTATAGGATTAGGAATAATTATAATGAAATTATATCTAAGGGAAAGGCGCGATCCTATACTTTTATATTGTGGATAAAAACAGTCAGAGATACAGTTATGCATGAACTCCGATTATTCGTTCCGGTTTCGCTCTCGGCGCGACATTCGAAGGGCTCTGCAGCGGAAAAGGGCAATGCCTGGACAGGGTGCTCGAGAAAGGTTGCGGATGCCGATTAGTATAATAATATTCGTCTGGCGCGCGCGAGAAAGTGAGTCATCGCGAACGAGCATCAAATTAAGGCCAACACTCGCGAGAGAGCACGCGTCGGGACGCAATCGAACAATTGCAAGCTTGATCCCCCGTTCCTTTGGTTCAATGGCCTTAAGTGTGTAGTAACGTTCCCTCGTGTGTAGTAACGACTCTCGGGTCGCTTCTTTCTTTTCTACGTTTCTTTTCCTAGATTGGCTCGTTTTCGTAAATCGAAGGCAATCGATCGATTAGTGTTTCCTTCAATTGCTGAAGAGAACATTATTTTCTGATCGGATGTCTTGGATGCAGCAATTAATGCGTCATGCTTATTAACTTTAACGGAATTAAAAAGGAATTATAAAATCATTTAACAATTGTTCTGCCAGAACAATTCTTATGAAATCGTCTGCGTCGCATTTATAGGGGACTTGCTCCAATATATACATGTCTATATCATCATAAAAATGGAATATGAGGAATCTCGACAGAAAACGCCACGACTTGAGGTGCCTCCGGCGTCAGAATATACGAATTCAGCACGGTCGATCACACGATGTAACTTTCCGTTCCTCGCGCGCCGTGTTCTCGTTACGTGCCGATATTTCGCAGATAACACGACCCGTCTGCACGGCCGATATTGCGGGGGTGATGCGCGGCCAAGTTGGTATGGAAAAATTATTCCGACCCTGTTCCCAGCGAAATCGAGTTGCGAGACGCGTCTCCGGCGCGAGTTGCGGGCTCTCGTAACGACGAGGGCGAGGGACGGGAAAGACCGCGGGAAAAGTTGTGTCGCGGCGCGGAATCGCAAATTTGATTCTCACGACGGGGTAGCGCCATGTCGACGTACGGTTAGCTACGTGTGGCGGTTGAAATTCTAGAGACGAGCAAGGAAATCACGTAGGAGGCAGACCGGATAAAAGGTGGGCGAACGCCGGGAACCCTCCCCTCCCCCTCCCCCCATCGCGCGATACGTCGCGGTAATTGGTCCCGAGAATACTCTCGTCTGGTTTCTCTTCTATTTCTTGGCCCGTTTCCTCGGTCTCGCACGTGAAAAGTTATCCCGGGGAAGACGCGTCGAAGACGAGACGTCATTACGGACATTCCAGACTGATTGTGAGTCTGGCCAACTTATCATTTTTGAAAAGATGAATCTCTCTTTGTTCTTAATTTAATCCCACCAAGTTCATGATATATATTCGTGATAACATGTGAAATGGAAAGTGGGTCAGTTATTATATAACTGTCGTAATTGCACTTTTTAATTTTATACTGAATCACATTTATCTAGATCCAATATTGATCAAGTGTTTCTTGTTAGATTTATATGCCTATAAATAGGAAGAACTTAATTTTATTTAATATATTCAGAAAATATATATGATGTATCTTCTTGGTTCAGCTGGGGTTAACGCTAAGAGGTCTGAGATATTATCTTTTGAATTGCGAAAAGCTATGTATAATAAATTAACCTGTATAATTACGTGAGAAATGTGATTGGCCTCTCAACATTTTCGTTAAGATAAAGTCGAAATGCGTGTTAGAATTCCTATAGATAAAAAAAGAAACGCGTGGGTATTCCGAGATACCTTGCGCATTGCCCGCAGATTGATGAACGTAGGGCACATCTGCATAAAAGCTGCTGTCCGACCAACTATGTGCCATGGTATTTTTCTGGGAAGAATCTTGGCCGCGGCAGTTTAGAGACTTAGGTCTTAGATTACTGTTTTGCAATTCCGATAGCGAGGAACGAGCGAAATTATTAATGATTATGGTTTCGCATCTAAATAGCCAGGGCTCCATGTAATTTGTGTTCAGAGCGATTGCACTTTCTTGAAGTTTAGTCACCAAATTTAATAAATGAGATACCAGAGTATCTCAATTCGTCTATTTATGGTATATCGAGAACACGTAATATTTTAGCGTCATGTATTATAAGACAGAAATAAATTTTGCTTCGAATACAGAGAATTTCTTTTAATTTTTTAAATTACATTTTAGTAGAAAAAAAAACTTTGATAATTTTATGAATCTTTTGCGTACTAGACATTAAATTGTAATGAAAACATTTAAACTAAATATTATGAAATAAATGTTTATGACTGTCTACATCATTATGTTTATTTGCATTATGTTGCAATGATAATAAAATAAAATCTTATAGAATTCTTTTAAAAGTTCGACTTCATACATACGTACTTTGTAATATGTTTCAAATATCACTATTTATTCGTTAATTTTATATTTTACTTTTCTTATTTTACATGTTTTATGTATAATTATTTTACATATTATAAATGTATTTTTGATAAATATTAAATATTTAAACAAATTATAAATTGATCATAAGGTAACCTTTGACCTTTGCACAGCAAAGAGATGTTCTCATTATGTTAACATTATACAGAGTTTCCCAATACTTCAATTTACAAATTGTAATGAGTTGTTATTTGTCTCCGTTTACTTTTCACCTGTTTTTAATAAATCCTTTGAACGATGGCAGATTTTATTCAAACAGAATCTACTTGAAATTTAAGAGAAAACAAGCTTTTAAAGAGTCTTGGTTTTCCAAGCGATCTATATCATTTTATCGCAGTAACTCCGAATAATTGTCAGCGTCGTTGACGCCAAAATAATGAAGCTTTGAACGTGTTTTTAAAAAAATAATATGAGATATGTGTGTGTGAGAGAGGGGGAGGGGGGGGAGATTGGAGAAGAGCTGGGAGCTACAGCGAGGAACAAAATACACGTGGAATTTTTCTAACGATTTAGCTTCATTAGAAGATAACGGTGTCTGCGAATCATTTCGATCCTGATCGCGGAGCTCGGTATCAGTCCCGAGACGAAGGCAAAACACGTATTCTCCATTCGATTCGAGATATATCGGTCGTAAGTACCACGACGGGAGAGCGATTGACGCTTTCGTCCCTCGAGAGGAGGAAGAACGAAAGCCGAAGGCCAGGAAATCTCTCATCGGGATTATCGCGTCCGAGGACTGTCGATCTTTTCCCTCTTGTTTTCTACCGCCTTGTTCGCGATGCCAGCGGATATTCAATTTCAGAAATGATTCTGGATTCCGTTTCTCTCGTGGCATTGTTGCGCGTTACGGTAAACCAATTTGTGTGGCGCGTTTTATCGAGCGCCTCTCGATAAATCTCGAATAATGGACGATGGCTCTCGAACATGTTCAGCAATTAGAGTTGTCGGCATTGCCGATGTCAGTGATAATTGGCGATGCGTGTTAGAGGGTTAATCTTTAGGCATTGAAAATAATGGAAAGGTTGATACGCAAGCTTCCTCTCGTGTAGACGTATCGTGCTACTTTACATATCTGATTCATTATCTTGCGTTATTTTTTTTTAATAAGATTTTCAGGTCATACCGTAAACGTATATTTGACTTTATAGATTCGCCTCTTAACTCCAAATTCACACCTCATTTATAACTTGCTAAAAGCGCTTGTAGCGCTGTAGAAAGATATATGTGTAGGCAAAAGGCACTTAAGTGATCTTTACATTTTAGAAAGTATTCGGACTACCCTTTTTTTTAGAGCTGGTTATGATTTACGATGATGACACGTTTTGAAAAAAAGTAAACTTAACTTTCTCCTCATTCACTCTCACGTAGAATGACAAATAGATATGTACATACATCGCCGTTTCGTACATCGCTCTCTGCTGTTTTTCAGAGAGTTTCACCAGTTCCAAGAGCTCAGAAGAGTACTCAGTTCATTGCTTGACAAATGCAGCATCTCGAGGGATTAATTGTCAAGTATTCCGAATGATACAAATCGAGTACACACAAATGTCATTTGCATTGCTTCTGGCTTGCCTTCGAGTGGGAAGTTATACGTTGTCACGCCTCGTTTGCTTCGTCTGCAATTACATTTCCTCCCGCGTTTTGCAACGAATGTATCCTTTCGTTATACAATCAATTAATCTCACATATCGTTGACCGTTTTTGCACTGCGGAGACATTTCAATTTCTTGTAGCGTCGTTATAGTTCACGGCACTACCGCATGGATGAAGACGTCGCGTTTTGTCCCATCGAATGCTTTAATTCGATGGGATCCTCAATGGGAGTTCTGTCGTAAGAAAGGGATCCGGGCGAAGCTCTCCCTTTTGGAATGCTAATTACTTCATTTCTCATCGCTCGTATCATCTTGCTTCGTTACTCATTAAGCGATGATCGATCGTCCCGCCGCTGTCCGCGCGAAACGGACGACGTAAACACCCCTCTCGAAAACGTCTCGTGCCAAACTAGCATTATCGCGTATCCACCGCGATCGTTATGAATTATCACCGATCACATCGTGCCGAAGGAATTGGGACGCGGAACGGGATCGCGTTGTGTTTTTTACTGCGTCATGTCTACCCATGAAATTTATGACTACCGGTTTAGCGCCTGCGATGTAACACCTGATATTTTTATTCAGCCACTTATAAGATTGTCTATTAAAATGTTTAATATTAGAATATTAAGAATCAGAGTAATATATCAGGAATAATTATTGTAGATTAAAGTTTTAATAATGTAGACCTTAAGTAGTACAATGTAATTTTGTAAGATTTTTTTCTACTTAGATTTATAATTTTTTTAACAATTAAAATATATTTTAAAATTTTTCTAATTTATTACAATAATTATACAGTTACATTATTGTTTAATTATTTATTGTTACTTAAATGATAAACTTTTCATCTTCCTAAAATTGAAGCTAAAAAGGAAAAATGAATTATAAGATTGTCTATTAAAATGTTTAATATTAGAATATTAAGAATCAGGGTAATATATCAGGAATAATTATTGTAGATTAAAGTTTTAATAATATAGGCCTTAAGTACTTAAATGATAAACTTTTCATCTTCCTAAAATTGAATTGAGAAAATTTTTCCTAAAAAGAAAAAACGAATTATTTAAATTACAATCACAGCTTTTAATTACAATTACAACTGTTAGTTATATTTACTTTAACAACAAAAAATCACTGTTGCTTTTTTCTGTACGACGTGTAAAACGACAACGTGAAGTTTTCGTCTGTGAGAGAAATAGAAAACAATCTTCCTGCATAAGTTCTCGAAAAGCTAATTATCGCAGTCAGGTCGATCGTTCTTATCCAGCAAGTTTCGGTAGTCCATTAGTCTCGCAAGAAGCAAAAAGCGGCGCCTAATCTCCAGCGTCCGGCAATTTTGCGCCATGTCGCTAATTAACTCGTGAATGCGACGACAAACTGCTCTCCGAGTGGATTCTCACGGCGACGATAAGAATTCATAAATTATCTCGGCGGCCCATTACCTCTCCAGCCGGCGCGTCCCGAACGGCCGCTTAATAATCGACTTTA